>JAEQBH010008224.1:0-124864 GCA_016808115.1 Tetrastigma voinierianum
CTTTTATTAGGGTTTATTAGGTAAAGTGAATCAAATTCCCCAACATGCTAGATGTTTTGTGGTTCACTTACGTATGGTATTAACTAGAGTGTCTTACGTTGGTGGACATAAATTGCCTAGAATACTGCCACATTATAAAAGATATGCAGTGGAAGTAATAATTGAGTTTTTATAATTACCTGGATCTATTTGGGTGTTGATTATGATGAAGTTCGGTGAATAATGTGCGATAGCTATAGGCAAATCATAAAGAAAGGGTGGTAGGGCTTCTTATCCACTTCTTTTTGTGATCGAATTTCTTGAAACAGCAAGGTCAGTGGAAAAAGTGATAAGCGTTGCCTGAATTGGAGGTATTACAAAATGAATCTGGCGCAGGTGCAGGTCACTATGTTGAAGGCTGCGAAAAACTGATGATTTAGATTAACATCTTTTTCCAGATGGGATAAAGCCCATTCAAAGTAATTTTCGATGCTATGTATCTTGTTAAGGACACTAGGTTAAACGTGGGATGATGGGATGTGGTCTGAATTTTAATTTTAACTTTAATTTCAAATTTTTTGTAGCACACAAATTGAAGGTTGTGATATATACCTGTTTACTTCTTGTTGTAGGGATCTCAAGCGGGGCTTTCTTTGTGAAGTGTTGGCTTGGGCTTGGGAAACTTAGTCACTTAAGATCCCTATAGGTTAATAATGTGCAGAAACTTTTATAATGGAAGAGTTCAACGAAAAGACTACCTTATTAGATGGGAGAACTTGTCAAATTTAAGTACCATTCCACTCTTGTGTGGAGGCGATGTGGGATCATATGGTTATACCCCTTAAGCCCGGACGTCCGTGAGCGGTGGCTACTCTAGGTGGCTCACACTACGGCTAGCGTGCGAACCTACTTTTGGGGCACTGGGTAGCCCTCTTCTAGGTAGTATTTTCCCGTTACGTACTAGCTTTCAATGAAAACACCAATGATAGGTACCAAAGCCCAATGGAAGAGCTCAACCCAAAAGACTAGCCTATTAGGTGAGAGAACCCATCAAACTTAAGTACCATTCCACATTCTTGTGTGGAACCGATGTGGGATCGTATCATTCCATACCCCTTGAGAAACCGAAAGTCTGCAGATGACATTCACTCAAAGTGGCTCACACTCTGGATAGCATTCACTCCGGACCCACCTTTGGGGCATTGGGTAGCCCTCTTTCAAGTAGCCCTTGCTCAGGTAGCCCTCTTCCGCTACGTACTGTCTTTCAATGAAAGCACCAATGATAGGTACCCAAGCCCAATGGAAGAGCCTAACCCAAAAGACTAACCTACTAGGTGGGAGAACCCCTCAAGCTTAAATACCACTCCACACTGTTGTGTGGAACCGATGTGGGATCGTATCACTTTATGCTTAAGAATTTGGTTGTTCTATCTTGGTGGAGTTCTTGATTTATCTTAGTATCATTTCCATATAAAGCCATTTCCCCTGTATACTAACACAGAGGATAGCATGAAATATTAAAATCATTTATGAAATTAAAGGGTTTCGATCTTACTGGCGTTTGAATTTGATTAGATGTGTATTGTCCTATTTTAAATTTTAATATGTTATTGACTGTCTTTCGTTTTTTCTTTTCACCTCGTTAGAGAGGAGGGGAAATCACATTTCCCAGGTGTTTTGTCCCTGTCCTTTGTCCCCAGGCTTTGATCACGATCCGCGGTGGTTTCCACGAAGAATGTGATGGTATTTAAACAGGGGTTCTCCAACATCGGGCTGATTTTGGGTTAGGCTGCAGATTGGGCTTGAGGCCTATAACTATAAGCAATAAAGTGGTTTAACACCACTGATCTAAGTTTTTCCTTTGTTTTTGTTGCCAACTTGTTGCAGCGTGTGGTTGTTCATTGGTTTTTGTGTAGGCGATTCAGACGACAACGCTGCTTTAATAAGACAGAGAAGTCACTTCAAATCCCTGTTCGTCAGTATGCTTCATCAGACTTTAAATCTTATATATTCTAGGAATATTAGGATTATCTCTTGTGTATGTTTTGAGCTATTTCTTCTTACTATTAATTTGAATGCCATGTCATCTTCTAATGTTTTTAACTATTTGATTTATGTGTTCATAAATAAAGGTATTATTGTTCTGAATCAATAAATTTTAAGCTTGTATTGTCAAAAAAAAAAAAAAAATGATAATTTTTCTTCAACATGCAAGAAGCTGGAAATCTTGAGAGGCTGGTTCAGTTTCCTGCTAGTGCAAGTAGCAAAGTAGTTTTTCAGTTGCCAATTTTCTAACTAGTTATATAACCATTACAAAATTTCCTAACTAGTTACGTGCATGTTTCGTTAATAATTTTAGCACATGGCTTTCATGGAAAATCTAATTATATTAAAAGATAAATATCTTGATGCAAACATCATAATGATTTACTATGGTGCATTGATCATGTGTTGCTCTAGAGACAGATCTTTCGAAAATTTAGTTGCTAAGGAAGCAAAACAATCAAGAAATGCTGAGTGGTGAAAAATGTCATTTTATTGTCTTAGAAGATTCATCGGAGATGAAGTTTGATAATCATTCACCTCAAAACAAACCAAGCCCCAAAAATTATGGATGCTTACCAGATTCTAGTGCAAAAGGGGTGCCAAGTCCTTCACGACGGCCAATCTTAGCCTCAAAGGAGAGTGGATCAAGGGAGACTTGCAAATTGGATATGTTATGGCGCGTATAAAATTGTGTTTCAAATTGAAACACAATTCTAATATTAAGGAGTTATTTTTTTTTTTTGGTTGGTTATTTATTTATTCTTGGATATTCTTTTTTATTTTATTTAGGATAAGTTGTTGAGGTTGTTTTAGAGTTTTAGTTTGTCTTTTAATTTTAGTTCATCTAGGTCTAGGTTTTGAATACTATAAATATGTGGCTTTGGTTTTTCTTTAGGCATGCAGTTGTCAATAAAAAAAAAAAAAAATCAAAGAGTGTTTTTTCTTCCAATCCCTTGTTTTTCGGTATTCTTTTAGAATCGATGAATTCAAGTTGAGAATTCCCCTTCATAGTTATGGTATCTTTTCAATAAACGCAACTATTTATGTGAATTCGCCTTCTATCCTGGCTTCCGCTACATCAGTTGGTATTAGAGCTAACACTCTTCTACTGTCATGCCGCCTCGTCGCCGTGTCGATGTGCCCGATTACGGAAAATCTTTTGTTGCCCTACAATAACAAATTGTAGCCTTGACAACCGCCATCAATAACATGCACGTCGAGCGTGCCCCAACCACCCATGCCGACTTCCCCTCCGACGAGGAGAATGTTCCCGAAGACAATCCATTCGCACCCTTGCAACTTGCACATCCTCGCCATGTCACACCTCTGACAGTCTCGCGCCCTGATCGTGCCATTGATGATATCCAGCCCCAGGAGCAGCATTTAAATTGGAAACTCTCGAATTTCCGTGTAATCTCGAGTCGATGACTATTTGGATTGGATTGGTGTAATAGAAGAAGTATTGGAATTCAAAGAAGACGTACCCCTCTTGTTGCAATGCGTTTCCGAGGTTGTGCCACTGCTTGGTGGCACCAATTGAAGGCTTCTCACGTTCGTTCTAGGAAGCTGAAGATCATTTCATGAGATAAATTAAAAAAACACATGTGGCGTGCTTTCCTACCATACAACTATGAGCGCACCATGTATCAGAGACTTCAAAATTTGCGGCAAGGTAATAGCATGATAGATGAGTATGCTTCGAAATTTTTCTCTTGCCTGCGTAATGAGTTACTAAAATTGATGCACAATTAGTGTCTTGATTTATTGGTGGGTTACGACAACAATATCAAAATATTTTGAATTTATTTGATCCACTAACTGTTTCGGAAGCACATTGATGAGTGTCCAAAACACTCATTATAAACCCGTGTTTTAATGTTTTTTTCGTTCTAGTTTGTACTTAAATAGGTGGTGTTTTTGCTTCATATCTAATAATTGGTTTATCTTTGATCTTTCAGGTAAAATGGTGCAGTTGGAGACAAGTTGGAGACTTGAAGATGGAGGAATGTAGAATCCTACTCCAAACATTAAGCTACGTTCGCGCGTCCTTGGTGTTGAGGTCGACGATTTGGCGGTCTTCACCATCCAAAGTCGCGACGTCGCTTGGATCTATTTGCCAAATTTTAAGAATAAAAGCGAAAATGGGAGAATGGAGAAAGGGGATGACGTACGGACGCGAAGAGGAGAGAAGGCGAAGACTTGGATTAGAACAATGTTCCTTTGTTTGATTTACTCTTTTCCCGTCTTTCTTATTTTAATCTATATGGATCTTCAAATCATGATGTATTATTTATCGATTATGAACTAACTCATTAGGCTAGGGTTTTGATGTAACCCTAATCTCGGATTGATAGATTAGCAGTGATTTATATATTAAGTTTTATTTCTTGCAATTATTGAATGTCTTATCTCTATTGAAATGCATGCTTGTACTTGATCAATATGGGTATAGCTCGGGCTAGGGTTTTGAGATCGAGAGATGATAAACCCTAGGGACACAAATAAGATATCGTATAATCATTAAGAGAGTAGGGATACCATGATTTTATACGTGGTCACAAGGATTTTCTAGTAATGTATCCAATAGTCTTAGGGTTTGAGGCAGAGATGCAATACAACCCGTTATTAGGATAGGTGCTCAGTATCGAGAGAGATTGATGTATATAAGGATCAACTTGCCATCAATAAATGCAAGCGTCTGGCCCCGAATTGAGTCTTCTAAATATCCATGTTCGAGGATTGGGTGAAGTCAAAACCCTAGATATTTAATTAAGTAAAAATACACCTTACTTGTCTTTAGTAAAATTACTTAAAGAATCTATAACCTTAAGTTGATAGATCTAAATAATATTAGGAATTAGAAGATTGGTTCGGTAGTTATTTTAAACTCTTTGTGGGATGACCTTGACTATCACTAGATTGCTTAAACTCAATGCATGCACTTGTGCGACAGATTAGTTCACTAGTGGGTTTGGGGCCGTCAGAGTTTTTGAAGTGGTTATTCGAGTTTGGCAAAAGTGTCAATATTGCCATTAGTTTACTTGATATTACTTTAGACTTTCTTCCCTTTTTTTTTTTTTTAATTATTTGTTGCTTTTAAATTTATCGACTCAAATTTCTATTGGTGTGCTGGTGTTGGAGGAGTTTTAGGCGCGTACGCAACGAGTGGGAATTAAGCGCCATTTGATCCACGAAATCAGGCGAACCATGTTGGAGCCGGGAGAGAGAGTGTGGCAGCGCCTCTTTAGCTACCTTCTTGAATATGGTAGAGAATCTACAACAGGATCCGAATCTGAGGGATGAGAATGGACCGCTAGATGGAGATGGAAATAGAGGCAATAATAATGCGCATCCGCTAGTGGTTCAACCTGATGACCCAGATATGCTATTGGAGGAATTTGCATTGCCACCTACAGTCATACAGTTCGTAATACGCAGACCTTTGATTCAAGCAAATAATTTTGAACTGAAGGCTGTGACACTACAACTACTCGAGGGTATTTAGTTTCATGGGCTACCAAGCGAAGATCCCAACGCTCACTTGACAAGCTTCTTAGAAGTATGAGACAATGTGAAGTATAATTGAGTAACAGAGGAGGCTATACGACTCAGGCTATTCCCGCTATCCTTGAGCGACAAAGCCAAGTAATGGCTAACTTCTAAACCACTCAACTCCATCATAAGTTGGGCAGATTTGGTCTATAAATTTTTGACATAGTATTGCCCCCCTGCTAAGACTGCACAAATGAGGATAGAGATCACGCTTTACTTGCGGGATAGCAAAGCTTAATTGAAAGATGGGACAGATAAAGAATTACTAAGGAAGTGTCCCCATCATGGGTTGACCAAGTGGATACGAGATCTGAATTTTATCTTGGCCTAAATGCCCATACAAGATAAATGACTGATACCTCAGCTGGAGGTATTTTCTTAAAAAGGACAACACAATAGGCTTTTGGCTTGTTGGATGGGATAACGACAAATAGTTACCAATGGTCGCAAGAAAGAATGATAAAAGGGAATGGAAATGGTGGACCAAACACTGATGTGTTCGCTAAGTTAGTAGTATAAGTTTCACTACTCACTAAGCGATTCTTGGGAAGTCGCAGTGCAAATGTATAAATCTAATTTATTCGTGACATATGAAATTTGTAATGGTTTTTTAGATAATGGAATGCCAATCAGGACAGATGACATTGGAACATGCCTAGTACATAGCTAGGTACAATCAACAGCAACAACAATAGAATCAGTATATAGGCAACAATTTTCAAGGTCAAGGCTGGTTTCCCTTGGAAAAACACTCAAAACTTAAGGGAACCAATGCAAAATAATAATCAGCCAAAGGAGAAGAAGGTAGATCTAGAGGAAGCCTTGGCTCGTATAGTAACATCTCATCTTTTTGCTTTTATATGAACAAGGCGAAGGCGATTTCCAAAACCCAGGCTCAGCAATTGCAAAACCAATCCTTTCGGTCTGAGTCAAGGAGCCCAGCTCGAAACCTAGAAATCTGAATGGGGAAGATGGCCACATTGTTAAGCGAAAGGGCTCAGGAGTTCATTACTGACACTTTAGAGGTGAATCCTAGGAGAGAGGGAAAGAACATTTACTGGCGATAACTTTGAGAAGTGGAAGAGAAATATTCATTGCCAGGACCCCACCGGTGATTGTCGAAGAACCGTAATTCAGTCAATCACGGCGGTGATACATCACGAGAAAGATGAGTCAGCCATTCATCCAGTTCTCTTTGGAAACATCAGAGTAGAGAAAGTGGATATGCCAGTATCAAGGGATCCGGCCCACTCATACCTTACCCTCAGAGATTTAAGAAGGGTAAGTTAGAGAAACAAGTTGCCAAGTTTCTTGTTATCTTCAAGAAACTACATATAAATATACCCTTCATGGATGCTCTTGTGAACATGCTGGGTACGTGATGTTCATGAAAAAATCTTGAGCGAATAAAGAGAGTTTGGTGAATATAGGACCATTGCTGCTTGACACCAAGCCAAGGGTCGTTGACCGTCGACACAGAAACGTGTCTCATATCATGAGACCCAAACATGAGTAAAATGACCCAACTGGGCCCATTATCCATACTCGTCCATACAGTTACAAAACCATACATTTCTATGGATCCAAGAGTTATTACATCAGCTCTTATCATGAAACATATATTAAAACTAGTTCGTTCTAATATATACACAAAACATGAATCAAGGCCATAGCCGGACAGCTATAATTTTGGCCTCTAAGGGCGTCGTCTGCTGCACATCACGTACTGAAAGGGGGGTCGAAGGGTGAGAAATTTAACGCCAGTAGAGATAAATCCTACGAGGGCTCTCCTACCTAGGTGCACATGCAAATGATCATTTCTGAGTCACCTGAACAAACGAAATCCGTGCAGACATGTTGTCCTATCGTACCCGGGTGACCTCAGGCCACCACCCGATACGAAGTGCCAATGGGAAATCAATGCCGAGTCGGTCCGACTCCAATCTCATAACCCGTAGTCATGCTGATGTTTATTTTAATCGTTTTTGTCTTTTTGGGCATGAACTTTCCGAGGTCTCAGCTGGGGTCTCTTACACCCTCAGACATTTTCGGGCTTTCAGATGGATATCTTTATGCAACGAGGTTTCGGGCTTTTCCTTTGAGGGGGTGTCTATCCCCAAACATACGCCCGACCTTTATTCGTTTCCCTTTTCATTTGCTTGTGTGGAACTCAGGTGGACTTAGTCCCATTCTAAGCCCACACGATTCAGCACGAAGCGATCTTAGGAATCAGTACCATGTACACACACCCCTGTAATGCGGTGTTACCGCACACTAATGCAATGCAATTTATTGCCTTTACTGCTGAAACCATGACAAATGTTTGAAGACCTCTACATGGACATTACACACGTACCTTATGTGTGTGCCATGAACACTCATGTCCTGGCCACACAACAATTCATATAATCGATTCAACATCAACATACATGCAGTCATGTTAATATTCCACACATTCAAATCGGTACATCACATAAGCATGCACTACATCTTTTCTATCATTCAGTTCATTCATGTCAACACATCATTCAAGCATGTATTAACATAATTCCAACCATTACTTAGGCAAGTAATGCCGTAATTCATATTCCCAAGCTGAGGCATAGTATGTCGATCCTACATTTTGCTACATGCCAGAAAGCCATGTTCGGCTACAACACATTACACAACCTAATGTGTTTGAAACACCCATATTGATAGCAATTAGTACACTTAGTGCAACACTCAGTTTTTCGGCACAGATGTGAGCACCTATTTCCATTGAATGGATTATGGCTAGATTCTTGACTCCATGATCTTTTCATAGAGTCTAAGAACACCAGAATCGGAATTCGAATGGAAAAGTTATGGCCTAAACAACCAGGGCTAAAACTAGAAAATTCTGCATGTATTCATCCGTTCCAGAAAAATGCTACATGTTAATATTCACAGCATGTTATTCATCACTCATCAGTTCCAGGAAAATTCTACATGTTAATATTCTGATTACGCATATCGATTCGAAAAATTACGCAAGTACAAGGACAAAAAAAAAAAGCAGTCTAGCATCCTTAATTTCTATAGAAACTGTTCTTGTATCAACATGTATATTTCATGTATCAGCTCCAAAACCAGCAGCCACAAATCAGCTCTAGGTCTTCTATTCTGGAACACTACAAGGACCCAGAAAACCGGTCCTACCATTAACAGGTTCTGTAGAAAATGTTCTGGAATTAGCCCACTATTAGGGCTACTTTTTCATGGCCATTTCATGGCTTGTAAATAAGAAATAACTGAGGAAAGATACCAAATTCTGCATGTTCTTCATTCAAACAATAACATACCAAACTCAACCAAATGCCATTTCCATGGCCCCAAACAAGGAAATAACCAAGGAGGAAAGATCCCTCACCTCTTGGGGTGTGTAAGATCAAATCCTTGATCCACCAAAATCTGGAAAATGGAGGAAATTGTAGCAAGTCCTCCTCCTGTTATGTTATGTTCTCAAACCCAGCAAGGGGACTTCTCCTCCCCTTCCATAGTTGATCCCTTAGTAATTAGCAGTGCTTCCTTTCTTTTCTCTCTATTTCTCTTTCTCTATTTTGGTTTTCTCTTGTATCATTTGCTCCCCTCTAGAACGAATTCCAGCCAGAGGAAGAACTCCTTCCCCTTAGCTTTCCATTCCCATGTTTCTCTACTCAAACATTAGACATGATGCATCCCTTGACACATGGAACTAGTCAAGCCATGTGTCTTCCATGTCTAGCCTTCTACCACTAACATCATGCATTCTAGGAGTATGACACTTGGCCACTTAGGTGCCAAGTGTTCCCCAAGCTTGGTTCCACGTGGCATACACTCTCGTGCCACGAGTCACTCCATGATTGGCCCGTTCTGCCTCGAAATAAGTGAAAATCCGATTGTCTTGGAATTTGACGCAGTTTGTCTAGTTCAACTAGATTTTGCGAGATGATTCTAACAACGTGATCCTTTTCGTTATTCGAGATCTAGAGAAAAATCTAGGGTTTTTCCTGTATCGTCCCAGAGCAAAATTCTGGAATTTTCTCCTTTTCGGAAAAATACGTTTTTCGAGTTTCTAATTGCCCTAACGGAGGAATGTATTCACAATCCTCTAAAAAAAAGTTCCCATCAAAACTTGAATCGGGTGTTTGCTTCTTACATTCTCTATCGGAAACTCGTTATAAGGTAAAGCTCTTTGTGACTTGGGAGCAAGTGTCAACTTGATGTCGCTCTCAATGTTTAAAAGATTGAACATAGGGGAAGCAAAACCAACTACAATCATGTTGCAAATGGCTGGCCAGATTCTATAAATATTCACGAGGCATGATTCAAAATGTCTTAGTAAAAGTGGATAGAAAGTTCCTCTTCCCTATTAGACTTTGTCAGCTTAGGCACTGAAGACTATAGGTCTATCATACTTGAAAGGTAGACCTTTCTTAGCAATGGGGAAAAGCTCAAATTAATGTTCAAGAAGGTGAGCTTAAATTGAGAGTTCAAGGAGATGAGGTCACGTTCCATGTATTCAAAGCTATAAAGCATCTGGTAAAAGACCCTGACGACATCGGGAATTTTGCCACAAAGGGAGATCATGCGTAGCGACCCAGTAAGCGCATGAATATGCTCGGTGCGGTATAGAAGAAACTAAGAAGTCGATGGTGTGGGAAGCCATGTATTCCATCCACCATGACGGGACAGAAACACTATCAGTTTGTTAGCATTTCCATCATTTTTGAAAACCAACATTGAGACACAGATTGGTTGAGCTAATGACATTAAACAAAGAGCTACTTGGGAAATGACAGGGAATTTTGAAGATTTTCATATTACTTCAGTCTTCAGTGTTTAAACAATGTTATTTTTGTCCTAATTTTGGAAATTTAAGTTTTTTCGGAATACATAGACTAAAACCTAATCGTGTTTTTCGTTGTTATTAATACATAGGTTTTGAGTTGAAGCGAGAGAAAGGAGGGTAGCTTGAGAATCCTATTGCGGGGCTCGGAAGAGTTTGGAAATTCGTGTAGGGATTTTTCTAACACTTAGACAATTTTTACCCAAATCCATGTTTTGAAACTCTCTGGAACGTCGCAACGTTGGCTCTCAATATTGCGACGTTGGCTCTCAACATCGCGACGTCCCAATGTCGCCACATTAGTAGAAAAAAAAAATATCGCCTTTGGAATGTCGCGACGTTGGCTATCAACGTCGCAATGTTGGATTTTAACTTCTCTAGAACGTCGCGGCATTGGCTATCAATGTCGTAGCATTGGCTATCAATGTCGCGATGTTGGATTTTACCCCCCTCTAGAATGTCACAACGTTGAGTTTCAACGTCGCGACGTTGGGTTCAGATCTCTAACCATTCTGCGAAAACGTTGTGGCGTTGCCTCATTTAAGACCAAGAGGTCATATTTTGAGCACCCTCATTTTGAAAACCTAAACTCTCTCAATTGTTTTTGTAGATTCCTCCATTAACGGTATTCCTAAAGCTCCCTAAGCCGATTTCGAGTGCCCTAGACTGCGTAAGAACATCATTTGATCGAATATCTCTAGTGTTCTTCCATCATTCCAGGGTATTTTGGGCCATTAGGTTTTTGAGGATTTCCGGAATTTCAAGGTAAAATACTGAAATTTTGAGGACTTTTGGTTTTGATTTACGGTAAAAAGAGGATTGTGTGGGTGTATTAAGGTTGAGCTAGACCTTAGGTTTTGGGTGAAGAAGCAGTGTTTGATGAAGACACTCACCAAGTGTTCGATGAAATTGCCTAGGTGAAAATCGTCGGTTGGTTTGCTGCAAAAGTGGTTTAATCACATTAGGTTTGGGAGATTGTTTGGTGTTGTTTTAGACATACCTAGAATACACTATCCTCGACCCTCGCCTACTAAAGGCACTATGTCATCAAAGAGGCAAAAGGTGGCTCAAGGAAGAGCCAGAAAGTGGAAGAACCATCAGATGATTATGATCATTTGATGTTTGTGAATATGGGAGCGGTTGAGAAGTTTGACCTCATTTCCATGAATAGGTAATTCATTAAGGAAAAAGTATTCAATCACCCGGATGATTTCTTCTGGAAAACCATTGAGAACAAGCGGGTGGAAGGCACTGTGCCAACCCCTAAGGCCAACTACCACAATAGTTGTGTAAGAATTCTACGCCAACATAGCAGCGCATGTTTTGAAAAAGGTTAGGTTATGATGGGTGTTGGTAGATTTCAATGCAAAATCTATCAACGAGTTTTACAACCTAGAGCTAGTTAATGGTGAAGCCTATGATAGGCTATAAAGAAACCCTGATTACCAGGGTCCTTAGGTTGCTTACACCAAGGCCAAGGGAATGGAAAGTTAACAATGAAGGCGTGCGGTGCACTTGAGGACAAACTGTTGGCTACATCCCAGTATGGCATCAGCTACATCACATTCCGCCTCATTCCCAATACTAATGTGTGTGAAGTGACAGCCAAGGGGGCTTTGTTGAATTATGCGATCATTCAAGATATTGCATTTGATGTGGGCCAAGTTATAGAGGATGATATCCTCTATAACAAGGATGCAAAGATGAACCTCGGGCACCCTTTCTTAATTTATGGATTATGTAAGAAAGTCGGGGTGCCCTTGGAAAGCAATGAGACTTAGATACACCCAATTAAGGCGATTGTAGTAAAGAAAAATAAAGCGGTGTACCCAAGGCCAGATGAGGTATACGGTGCAGGAGCGAGCAGCTTTCGGACATGGAAGAGCTTAGGGCCTACCGAACCATGTTTGGTATACGAGATGATGAAATAGAGTAGGTAGATCATCAGCCTTGACCGGCCCCTCCTCACATCTCATGAGGCAGATGCTTCTAGTCCTTCTCAAACCATTGAGGATCAAGTTCAGAACTTCACCATGGTTGATGCATTCTAGGATGAAGGCTTGAGAGCATCAAGTATTGAGTGAGCCAAGAGATGGAAGGCTAAGGGGCAAAATGAACAAAGTGTAGCAACTAGGAATTCATCAATGACTCACATAGATCATACATATCACATACCACTACTGCAGAGTGATTGCCAAGATCACTAGGAGAATATTTTGTACCCTCTTTTACACTTTCTACCATTGAGGACAATTTCCACTTCTAATTTAGGGGGTGTGGGTGCTTGGTTTGGTGTCTTGTGTGCTTATAATGTATGCTTGTTTAGGTTTATGGTGCTTGGTTTGGTGTTTTATATGCTTGTTTGGGTTTTTGGTGCTTGGTTTGGTGTTTTGTATGCTTGTTTGGGTTTATGGATGGTCTATTCGAAGATTAATATTAGACTAATTTGGTTATTTGGCCTAGCAAGAGGCCTTGGAGGCCCTATTAGTGTAATTTAGTTTAGTTTTAATGTTTTTCTTTTTCATGATTGTGTTTGTATGTTTTATGTTTCTTTACAGTAGTTGTGTTTGTTTCATTGTTGTAGTAAGTTGTTAGTGAGTTTGGGTATGCAGGTGAGTTTGATGCCATGGTTACTAATGAAGGTCGGTTTGAACACATTTTATTTTTTCTCAAAATCACCAGTGAAAAAAGAAATGGATCTTACGTTTTAAATGATTTGCAATTGTAGGCGTGAAGGTTTAAAGTGAGCTCAAGCAGTCACTCCTTGTGTTCAAAGCTATTTCTCAAGGAGTCTTACACGCACACCACGTTTGATCTCTTGTGTATACCGTGGTTACAGGCCCTTTTTGCGAAATTCTCCTTAGGGGATTCTAACCACCCACAAGTGGATGGGGACACCTTCGCAAGAGGATTGATGTTGGCCCCAACCAAAAGAAAAAAATACAAACATAAGAAAATGTGACAAGCAAAAAAAAAAAAAAAGTCAGAAAGATGGTTGTGAATAGAATAAGTGGGATCATCCAATTAGAATCCCGGGCACAGTCCGAGGGACCTTTCAAAGCCTAATGCCCTAAGCAAACTAGTCGGGAGCCATTGGCTTCACTACCCACTACATGGGACAAAAGATGGATCAATCCCATAACCTAGGGCCTTTAGGTTTGGTTGAGTGTTCAGGGGGTGAAGTTCGAGGGGAACTTCTAGGCTGGATTTTCTTTCATTTTAGGTAGTTTAATGTTAATAAAGAAATGGGATGTGTTTTCATCCTTTGTAGTTAGACTCTTTAAAATAGGTAAGTTGAGCTTAGTTTGGGGCTATAAGAACCTTGATATGCATTTGAGATCATGACTCAGCGCACCAGATTCAACAGGAAGGTCGTGAGAATTTTGGGGGTTGATTTGCTGGGTCAACCATTCTTTTCTTGGATATGTTCTTTAGAAAGTTTAAAACCCTAAGGATCTCAAATTGTGGCTGAAAAGGCTAGCATTGTCAAGTTGTGTTCATTTTGGTCCTCCCTTTAAGCATCATGTGTATCATACTCATTTCATTTGTGTTTTGGTATGTTATTTTCTAGTGTGTTTTGTTTTGAGTCAGTCTCTTGGCAAGGGACAAGCAAGAATCTAAGTTTAGAGTGTGATGAGTCAGAAACCTCATTGGAGCTTCGTGTTTTAGTGTGTTTACGTTCTAGTTTGTACTTAAATAGGTGGTGTTTTTGCTTCATATCTAATATTTGGTTTATCTTTGATCTTTCAGGTAAAATGGTGCAGTTGGAGACATGTTGGAGACTTGAAGATGGAGGAATGCAAAATCATACTCCAACATCGCGACGTTGAGGTCTAGCGACATTTTACCGGTCTTCATGATGAGTGTCCAAAACACTCATGTCATACCCACGTCTTTACATCGTTTTAGTTCTATTTTATATACTAATAAGTGCATTATTGCCGTATATATGATTTTTGGGTCTTTTGTGCATTCACAATTGAATATGGTGGTTTCGGAGCTTTATGGAGATGTGAAGAAGAAGAAGTGAAGTTCCAACGTCGCGACATTGCAACGTTGCAACGTTTGGTCAACAAAAGTCAAAGCCAAAGAGCAGCTCAACGTCACGACGTTCCCGCGATTCTTGCAGCATAATTATAAAAAGCCGCGAGGAGATCCGATTTTCGGTGTCGAAGCTTGACATCTGAGGACGGAGGCGGAACAAGAAGCAGGAGCGACCCGAGAAATCGTGAAAACTTGTGTTTTTGTATTTCTCTTCTCAAATTATCAATGATTTGTGGAGCAATGGTTGTAATAACTTTCATTATGTTCCAGATTTATTTCTAGGGTTTTGTTGAACCTACTTTACGGTGCATGGATTAGGGTTTAGTATATTTTGTTCGGTTATTCATGAGTTATATCAACGATCTATGCGTGATTTATTTTTCACGGTATTAATCGGCCAACATTGACATGATCTTATTGGGTATCTGAGATCGAGAGATAAGGACTCCCAAGGATATGAGTAGAGCAACACTTGGTCTATCGGTGAATAGGGATATCCCGGTTCCAAGTGTGGCAATTAGGGTTTGAGCATTTGAGCGTTTCGAAGTCTAGGGTCAGGGCAGAGATGCACCCAACCCTACTGGCGAGATAGGTGGATATACCTCGAGATAGGATATCTAGTAGGCACGATCACTCCGTCAGCGAGAATTCATTAATAAACTGAACGAATAATTCCTCTAAGTAAAAATCCATCAAATGTGGTAGGGGGAGGAAAAACCCTAGTTTTCATAAAAGTAATTTTACAAATCATTTAGATTTAGTTTTAGTTCTCTACATTAATTAGAAATTCATTAAAAGTCTAAGTCCAGATAATATTGTAGAGCCAATTCCAGTATTCAACACACTTCTCCCTGTGGATCGATATCCGTACTTAGGTACACTGTATTACTTGATATGACGCGTGCACTTGCGCACATAGGCGCTTTACCCAGTTTATACAATTTACACATCACGCTTTCGCCCTATCAAGTTTTTGGCGCCATTGCCGGGGATAAGTTTTGTGTTGATATTGACAATAGTGCAATTAGATATTACTCTGGAATTTTTTTTTTCTTTTCATTTTATTTGTTTATACAAGTGCTTGTAATTTGGTCTTTGTGTTTGTGCGTGTGATTGCGGTAGAAGGTTACCGTGAGTGTATCACAGCGAGGTCAAGTTGAACCATATGTTCAATCCACGAACCGGGAAAGAACCTTACACGATTACCGCAGAGGAACAAAGAAAAGCATCAAGAATCGGCGATCATGCAGAAACGATGAAGCGAGTCATGGCGAAAGCGAAATGAGCCGCAAGGAGGTAAGAATGGGAATAATGGTAGGAATTATGCGCCCATGCCATTTATACAGCCAGATGATCCGTTTAGGTTACTAGAAGAGTTTGCTTTACCACCTACGGTTGTTCAGTCTGCTATTCGAAGACCACTTATTCAAGCGAACAATTTTGAGCTGAAAACAGTAACATTGCAGATGCTTCAGAACATTATGTTCCATGGATTGCCAAGTGAGAACCTGAACATGCATCTAACAAACTTCATTGAAGTATGTGACACGATCAAGTACAATGGAGTGATAGAAGAAGCGCTCAGACTGAGATTGTTTCCTCTCTCACTAGGTGATAGAGTTAAACACTGGTTAACGAGTCAGCCACCAGATTCCATTACATCATGGAACGACTTGGTGAAAAAGTTCCTAACTAAGTTCTTCCGGCCTTGGAAGATTGCATAGCTGGTGCAAGAGATCAATACTTTTAAATGATTGGGAGGGGAGAGAACTTAGTGAAGCATGGGAGAGATTTCATGAATTGTTAAGGAGGTGTCCACACCACAGGCTGACCAGATGGATGCAAGTCCACACTTTTTATAAAGGTCTGAGGGATGCGACCAGAACAGTTATAGATGCCTCAGTAGGGGGTGCACTAATGAAGAAAACTACGGACCAAGCATATGAAATCTTGGAGGATACAACTACTAATAATAGCAATCGGTGACGGGGATAGGCATACAGCTGAGGAAGGTTGTGGGAGGCACCAAGTAACGGTCTACATTAATTTGGTAAATCATGTAGCTTAGCTCACTAAACAACTACAAAGACAGCAAGGTATTGTAAATGTTGTTCAGACTAGCCCATGGGAGTTATGCGAATTCTGTGGAGGATAGAACAATAGTGCAGAATGTCATTTGGGACAACAAACAGTAGAGCATGCTCAGTATGTGTCAAGGTTTAATCAGCCCACGACAATGAATTCGAGTATGGAGCAACAATTATCGGAATCGAGAATCGGGACGAGGGTGGCGTAATAACCCGGGAGTAACGGGTATGGATGGAGGAACAATCGGAACAACATGCCATCACCCAGTGAGTGAACCACCATTAGAAAAAAGTGGACTTAGAGCAAATCCCTTGCTTTCAATCTTCTCATACCGCCTTTATAAGGCAAAGGACAAAGGCGAGATATACGGGAATTAGTCGACCGGTTGAATAATTAGGCGGCCACAGGTTGAGAAACACGGAGGTGCAGATAAGATTGAAATGGATAATATGTCGGCCCCGAGAAATGACAAGTTTCCTTACCAAGCAATTCGAGGAGAAAAACATGAAGGGGTGAAGGTAAGGAACATGTTAAAGGCTATCACAGTTGAAGTGGGAGAGAGTTAATACAGGCTGACCACCGGTCGTAAGAAGAAGCGAGGTAATGGACAGTTCAGCCGGAGAGATCAGTCTGAGGAAGCTGGCCCTAAGAGGAAGCCGATAGAGATGGATGAGAGGAAAGAGACTAAGAAACATGCAGTTACAGTTGAACCTTATGCACCCGTACCTTATCCCTAACATTTGAGGAAGAATAATCTGGATAAGCAATTTACCAAATTCATGGAAGTGTTTAAGAAAGCATCAGCATTCCATTCCACGGATGCGGCTATATGAATTCATGAAAGATACACTCTAGGAAAATAAGGTTATCGAATTTGAATGTGATGGATCTTGCGAGGAGTGTAGTGCTATACTTGAGGAGAAATTACCCACGAAGTTGAAGGATCTAGACTCTGATCCACAGTAAGATGAGGGCACAAGTCTTCGAGAGAGCCCTATGTCACTTGGGAGCCAACATTAACCTCATGACTTTATCCATTTTTAGACGGCTAGGGTTAGGTGAAGCTAGACCTACTATGGTCACCCTGCAGTTGGAAGATAGATCATTGAAACATCCTTAAGGAGTGATAGAAGATGTGCTAGAAAAGGTAGACAAGTTTATCTTCCCGAGCGGTTCATAGTATTAGACATGGAGGGAAGATAAAGAGATACTTGCATCATCTTGGGTAGACCATTTCTAGCAATTAGCGGGGCTATGATTGGTATGCGGAAGGAGAACTTAAACTAAGAGTGTAGGATGATGAGAGGTCGGTTGTTGTATTGATAGGATGAGGCATCCAACGGAGAGTGATGCATGTTTTATGATAGAGGCGGTGAGGCTATAGTGCCTGGCCATTAGTTTAGTGACCTTTGACCCTTTGGAGGCTAGCCTTGTGTAGAATGCTAAGGGGGAACTAAGTGAAGAGGCCGAAGAGTAAGTGAATTGGATGGACTCCTTCCAACCGAACATGAGGAAGTATTATGAGCCTTTGGGAGAGAATACTGGTTCCGGTGCCTTCGGTTGGCTGACCACACAGTTTGGAGCAAAGCCCTCCTAGTCCGCAGGGTATGCTTACCTAGGGGACTCCTCAACCCTACCAGTTATCATATCAACATCTTTGACATGATGGAAAGAAGCTTTGAGAGGTGCTTTGGAATGTAAGGATGCTATCGAGATTGATCACCTAGCTGATTTGAAAGGGATCCGCCCCTCCATGTGTATACACGGATCCTAATGGGGATGGGCTGGAAGCCTTGGTGGGGCTTAGAGACTCAGCCCGATAATGAAGGAAGTGGTAGGAAAAGAGGTATTGAAGTGGTTAGATGTAGGAGTGATCTACCCCATCTTAGATAGTTCGGTGGGTGAAGCCCTGGCTCTGAGGTTGTCCCAAAAAAGGGAGGGACCATAGTGATATGGACTGAGAATAATGCACTGCTACCTTCTCGAACCATTACAGGGTGGAGAATTTGCGTAAACTATAGGAAATTAAATAAGGCAACTAGAAAAGATCATTTCCTACTTCCGTTCCTGGATCAGATGCTAGACTGGCTGGTAGGGCATGAGTATTACTGTTTCTTGGACGGGTATTCGGGTTATAATCAGATCACTGTATCATCGGAGGACCAAGAGAAAACAACATTTGTGCCGTATAGATACGTTTGCTTTAGAGTGAATGCCCTTTGGGCTATGCTTGCGTGAGATACGTTTATTGTGCATGATGGCCATATTCTCAGACATAGTTGAGAGAATAATTGAGGTGTTCAGGGATGATTTCTCTATGCTAAGAAAATCCTTTGATAATTTCCTGGAGAACTGTTGACTGGATCAGAGTATGTACACAAGTGTATAACACAATTACCAAAAGATTATTATCTAATCCCCGGCAACGGCGCCATAAAACTTGTTGACTGGATCATTTGATGTACACCAAATTTATGACGTTATCACCTAAGGACTATTATCTAATCCCCGGCAACAATACCATAAGACTCGTTAAGACTACATCAATAAATTGTTATGGATCAAAACACCTATTCAAATTTGAGACTTATTACCCAAGGACTATTGTCTAATCCTCAGTAAATAAACCATTAAACTTGAGTGTGAGTTTCTTTAAGTATTACTTGATTAAAAGATACTTTTGTAGAGTAAGCCATTTCGTGTGGTTTTGATCCATTATACTGCAAGTGCAATTAAACCAGTAATAAAATGGATTTAAGTCAGATGTCGATCACGAGAGATCTCAAGAATTTTTCAATCAACTACCCCTGACTACGCCGCTCCATACTATTTGGGCGATAATACGATAATGAGATTTTGCTTTGAAAGCTTGAAATGAAAGATATAAGAAAAAATGAGCCAACGATAAATGAATTGAATATTGAAATATGAAATAACATATTTAGATTTATGATTATCTCTAAAGAAAACATTGGAATAATCGGCTATTGTGAAGAATCAAAATTCCTCTGATCTGTCTTGCATCTTTAGTTTTGAACTACAGATCTTTAAAAACTAGTCGAGTTAATATAGTGCAGCTGGATCTCTGCCTACAGTTCATCATCTCACCCTTACTTTGTTTCTCTTGAACCTGAGGGTGAAATAACTACTTTTAAAATAGTTGCCTTGTTAAGGTATTTTCTTTCTCAATACTTCCTTACCCACAACATGGACTTGAACTGAGCTCCTTCAAGTGAGTCATTGAGGTTGCATATCTTTGGTTCTCGCCTCAATTAGAATAGCTTACTCTTTCCTTGATTAGATCCTTGCTAACACGGGATCGAATTCACTAATCGAATTAAGTGAACTCCTCTTAATCTACTTAAATTTATAACTCACTCAACTCATTTCTAGGTTACAAGAGAAGAGGATGTATCGATTTAAATATACGGGCGCATTAGATCAAGCAATATCGGGTTCAAATACCTTCCTGAAATTGTTTCTTACTCTCGAATGCCTTCTCTGTATACCCAGAGGCCTCCGTCGAGCTGAAAAACCTCGTTATGGGTACCGAAATGAAATTGGGATCAATTCCAAGAACACGCAAAACCAGTAAGTCGATTTAACATCTGAAGTTCAACTAATATGAATGAAATACTGCAAGAAAGATTATTTGGCAATAAACGTCAATTGATAGGCTGGGTTTCTAAATTACGATTATACCATACAATGGCTTCTTTGATCGAAAACCCTTTGTAAAGCAGGCGGGTGTTCGAAATCCCAGAATTTGTCTGGAATTCAAACAACCAGACAGTAATTTTAAGAAATATACATATACATTCAGCTCAATCCTTTACAGCTAACGTTCAAATCCAAATTAGAACGAAATACAAACTAATCTAATCTAAAATAAAATGGAAAGAAAACGAAAACAAAGAAAGAAAAGAAAGAAAAATAAAAATACGAGGCCTTGACGCCGGATCTCTCTTTCAAGTCGCCAAGAGCTGCTTTTCTGTTGATAGCAGCTTCGTATTTATAGGGTTCTGAAGTTGGGCCCTAATTCCAATGCAGTCTTTTGTGGATTTCGATGGGTAGCCCATGTTCTTGTTGGTCGCGACCTCAAAGCCCGCTGTCGCGACATCAGTTAGTTTGGCACTTGTTGCAGCATTTATCGATGAAGTCATGATATTCCTTTGTTTTCTTGCAAGAAGCACCTTATGTCGCGTGAGGAATCCAGTAATCGCGACATGACCTTATTCTCTGCAACCTTTAAATGATGGTTTCTGATGTCGCGACATCAATCTTTTGTCGTGACATCACTCTATGGCTCCACAGGTTTTAACTGTTCGTTCCTGATGTCGCGACATCGATCTCTTGTCGCGACATCAGCTTGAGTCTCTGCAGCCTTGAATTGGTCGTTCCTAGTGTCGCGCGACGCCGATCTCTTGTCGCGACATCGACGACTCTGAGGCGCCGAACTGTGTGTCTTCTTATGTCGCGACATCGATCTTGTCGCGACATCGCTTTGAATCTCTGGAGGCTTCAGCGGTGTTCACTGATGCCAGCGACCTCAATCCCTTGTATCGTGACATCAGCTAATGTTTTGAAGCTTTCCCGCGATGGTTTTCTGATATGCGACATCAATCTCTTGTCAGCGACATCGACTTTAGAAGAGCGTAATTGTGGCCCGGTATCTTAGCATGTCGCGACATCGATCTCTTGTCGCGACATCGAAACTAAGTCTCTGCTGACCTTCAGCCCGATGGTTTCTGATGTCATGACATCAATCCCTTTTCGACATCAACTTTGAGGCGTAATTGTATTTGGTATCTTCTTATGTCGTGAAATGTCGATCTCTTAATCGCGACATCGACTTAAGTCTCTGCGTTGGCCTTTAGCGTGGTTTACGATGTCAGCGACATCAACCACTATTCGCGACATCACTTTGTAAGTGCGACTTTCAAGCGAGCAAGTCTCGTATCGACCTCGATCTGTCGCGACATCAGTTATGGCCTTAGAAACGGCGGTTGCTTTGGTGTCGCGACGTCGGAGTCCTGCATCCAGACTACGGCAAATCACATAGGTTTCATCTATTCCAAACTGTCTATGGCGTCAAAGGTGCTTCTCTTGTCACGACCTCCATCCCTTGTCGCGACATCGATCTTCGTCGCGACATCACGATGTTGTCGCGACATCATTTCTTAAGTCACGGATTTAGTCTTGATTGCCTATATTGTAATGCACATCGACTTGCATCAAGTTTCCTTGAATTTTCACGATGTCGCGACTGCATAAGCGGGCAAATACAAACCCCAAGCTTCTGACATTAGTTACCCGGCATCTTTCATTTCTGCCACCCTGCATTTATTTTACTCCAGGTGTTTGCATTTTCCTCTTTGCTTTCTTCTTTCTTTCCTCCTGCTAATAACAAATTAGTGAGTTTCTTCATAATTCTGCATAATTATTCCTTTTCGGATGAAAATCAAACAGAAAAATGGATTAAAAATAGATGACTTTTAAGCTCATCAAACTCCCCCCGAACTTAAAGTTTGCTTATCCTCGACAAAGGAAAGAAATTGTTTGTCCTCGAACAAAAGGACATTTACTGCATTACGTCTTGCGTGCTTGATCAATTTTAGTTGAAATACAAGAATACATTGTTTTACGTACATCTAACTAAGTCAGTTCAAGGTTAGTTTTTTAATCTTTATAGTATACAAAACTAAACTATTGAAGTATTTTACAAACCACATAATCATTAGATCTGTTGAATAATAGATTATTTTCCTTTCTCATCTTCATCTTGGTCACTTAACTCCCTAAAGTCCTTCACAGTTTTGATTGTTTCCATATTTCCAAATTCCATAGGTTTGTTTTTCATATTGATCTCCACTAATGTAGGTGATTTCAGCCTTCAAGATCAATCAGGTCTTTTGGGCTTATATTGTTAGGCTTGGGTAATGGGTAGGATGGAAGGAATTTTTAGGTTAAGATTACCCTGAACCTTTTCTCTCCTCTTCTGCCCTTTCTTTCTTGTAGTTTCTCTAATAAACTCCCCTAAACTTCATGTTTGGGACATTTCTTTGATTTCTTCAATTCAGAACTGTATGCCCCCTATTTCTCACTTGTAATTCAACTGGGGAAATTTCCTTTGTTTGTCATAATTCAGGGATAGTGCAATGTTTTAACTTTTTAGGCTTTCTAACACTCTTAGCGAACTTTGGGTTAGTAGCTCTCCCATGCCATATGACATTAGGGTACTAGGTGTTGAAACCCCTAAGAACTTAATTGTTCGAGAGAGTTAGGCCCGCAGATAAAACTTATCCTATAAGCTTTCTTTTCTATTGCATTTTACGCTCTTTGCCTTTCTTTTCATTTCCTTATTTTTTTTTATTTTTTATTTTCCTCCTTGGGTTCCTCAAAACCTATACTCCCCAAACTTCATTTCTTTCTTCCTCCTTGAACTCTGGGTAATCATAGGTTCTTTCTTTTGGAAGGATTGATTTGCTTAGGATGGGTTGGGGTTTCTATTGGTTATTTTTTGAAAAAATAAGCTTGTTGGCTCAATTTCTGGAACTAAGGTGTATGCATCAGCATATGAATAGGGATGGCTATAATGGCTCAAACTATCCAAGAATGGCCTGCATCATCTCTTGTCGTTTGTATCACTTCCTAAATTTCGCCTCCAATCAATAATCTAACAAATTCTAGAATTTAGGATAGACAGTTGTGACTAACCATAAGGATTGTATTGACTCATTTTTGTTGATGGTAGTTAAAATTACTTGTTCAACGGGTTCCTTGACTTGTGTTCGTACCACAAACTCAAAAATATGTCTTATTCCTTCTATTGTATTACCTTCTCTAATGCAGACTTATCGGTTAGACTTAAGTCACTTTGCACTTTGTCTTTAATCAAGTATTCATTTGGCCTTATTCTACATTGACTTATTCCTAATCTAAGCCCCACTTCATTCAATTTCATCTCATTACATCTCAGCGATTTATTCTTGAACTAATTCTTTTATTTTCCCAATATGCAACCACAAAGCAACTAAAATTTAACAAACCAAAATAACCTGACAATTCATTTCAAATTTATCATTTTATTTCTGGATTCAATTGCAAATGTTGGATGCAGTATAGGCTTTGGAAGGTAAGGAAGGTCGACTTGGAAGAAGTCTATCTTTTCTTTTGGAAGGCAGCAAAAATGTGGGGGATCCGGGTCTAGAATTGTTCGATGAAGTGGGAATGGGAAATTTCATTCCTTCTTTCCTTTCTCTTCTTAGTTTCTTTCTGACTTGATGCTGTGAGAAGATCTCATTGGAAGATCAAACCTTCTTGTTTAAAGCTCATCTTGTCTCTTCCCAAACCGTTCATTGTGTTTTCATTTTCGAGTCATTATTTCAGGAATTTGGAAAGATTGTTAATCGGGTCAATTTTCTAGCCATTCTTTACGCATATAGTTCAGCATCCTTTTGCTTCTTGTCTACATCATCAGTTTATTCTCAAAATCTTTTTAGAGACTTGTACTATAAAGTGAATCCTTTGATTTGTTCTCCCCGGTGGCTTCTGTTCTACCTCCTTTTTCTTCATGATGGTTAAGAGCTGAGAATCACGCTCAAACTTATTGTTATAAAAAGATTCATCACTCAGCTTGAGTTTCTGGAGAAGGTCGCGATCTCGTTCCTTCATTTCTTTCTTGAAGTCCTCTTTTTCTTCTTGAAAGACCTCTTTCCTTGTTCTTCTCTTCTTTTGGTAACTTCCTCCCATTGCGATCTCTTCTTTTAACTCTTTTTCATAAACTCCTTCCACGAATTCTTGTTGCACATTCCTCTTTTCCCTATTGTCTTTTGTGTGTTGAGGACCTCCATTATTGAATTGTTCTCTTATTCTCCCCTTGAGCCTCCTCCCTGCTCTCTGAATGCTTCTGTTTTGCATAGGAGGAGAACTAGCTAAGGGGATGGAGAAATCTAAGGGACTTCTTTCATCCTGCCCTTCATCGTATGCAAATGTGGAGTATTATTTTCGGGAGAGTTTTAAGATTCTCTTCTTCTTGGCCGACCAACCCCCCCCAGAGTCTCACCTCTTCTTGTCTTCTGATTTAGACTTCTTCTGCAGTTTTAATCAACACCCACATTTTCTTTTTTGGTTTGGGTCCTTGCTCCTCACAATCGGTAGAGTGGTGATGTCATAAGGGACCTCTTCTTAACAACTTCCCAGACTCCCTTCACTGACCTTTAAGCATGCAGTTGTATTTCTTGGGTGAAATTATCTGACCCTCTCTTGTTTCCTTCAACTGGTACCTCATTATAGAATTTTCAATTATTCTCTAAATGAGCTTGTACCCTTTAAAAATAGCATCTGACATAATTGCTTCCTGCTCTCTCACTTTGTACAAATGCTTGGTTAGGACCAAGAAAGCGAGTAGAAATAGAACCATACCTTAGCCTCTCAGTGGGGCTTCCTGACTAGAGTTTTGGTTCTCCTTCACCTTGTCGATTATTGCTTTCCGTGATGGCACTTTTGCTTGAATCTTCTCAAAATTTGGGTTTTCAAGAGCTTTTTGAACTTGGACCCATGCTTGTGCCCTGCCATTCCATATACTTAGTTGTAGCTTTGGCTCCATATGGTACCGACTCTGCGAACACGATGTTATCTTCTTGCCTACCAGATTGGAAGTAATTCTTTCCTCTGCTTTGTGTAGCGACTTTTGATGTGCGCGAAGCTTCCCAGCCTCTTTGTTCAATCATCTCCTTGAAAGAGGTAGTAGGGTTCTGAATCTTCTTTCTAATCTGAACTCTTGTTGGCATGATCTTAACTTCCGAGTTGGAATAGCTTCCTCACGATACAAAATCTTCTATGCCTTCTCTTGCTTTTCCCTTTCTCTTGTCAGTCCTTTCTTGAGAGAATTCTTGGTGCCTCTGGCGGTATACATGGGCATCTCTTCCATCGGTTCTTCCTGTCAGATTTCTTCTTCTGGTTGCACATATTCCTTCATGATCTCTTCCAGGTTAGGTACGAGGTTTGAGGTTTCAGCCATTTGAAACGGAAGGAAAGTTTTACCGGAGGTACGAGCTAGGGTTTCGGGGTGAGAATCGGAAAGGAAGGGAGAGACCCGAGCAGTTTACGGAGAGTGGAGCGGAAGTGGGAAGAAGTTCTCAACGATTGCAATTCAATCAAGTTTTGTGGGCTACTTATTGTTTTATTAAATTCGCATGTGGCGACTTGATACAAAGTTGAAATTATATCGCATCATTAAAATTAGGGCAAAATTTAAACTGCCCAACTGGCAAATTTCCAATGATGTCGCGACATAAAATTTCTTGTCGCGACATAATCAACTTTTGGTGGGACAAGTCGTCCCTTGGCTACGACAGCAATTATTTCCTCTATGTATGATGATGTCGCGACAACTCCCTCTAGGAGGAATTGCTCTTGTCGCGACTTACGTAACTTCTTCATACATCCCATTGAGTCACGACATCAATCTTTGTCGCGAACTAATCAGTATTTGCCTTATATTTAATGAGCAGAGGGTTTCATTCTTTATCAACTCTTAATCCTCGGCATCAAATAAATCAATTTCACACATGATTCGTACATGTATTCGATTAAATTTTCACAAAAAATTTGTATAGGGAAAGAATGCTTCCCTTTTCTGTATCTCCTTCTGTGAATTCTTTAGGTCGTTCGAATTGTCTCTTCTCTCATTTCGCATTTTTACCTGAAGCACTTTCTGCAACATTCTGAAGGATTTGATTACCTTAGTACTTCTAGATTTCCAAATAGTCCTCTACATAAAAATAAAACTTAGAGAAAAAATCAAAGTGAATTCTAAATAAAATTCAAAATTAGAAATTGAAAGTCTTTTTGGGTTGCCTCCCATCAACTGCTCAGTTTTGAGTCCTTAGCTGGACTTTCTGTTTTGGTTCTTCTTCTTTCTAGATAACTCTTTGGAATCTTCCATTCCTTCCTCCACAGCAGATAGTCTTGAGTCTTTGTCCATTGACTTTGAATTCTTCTCGATGCTCAGTCCTTAATATTCTTGCTCCAAATGTATTGCTTGACACCACTTGTGTATGGCCCACTCCATTTTGGATTTCTAACTCTGGAAACAATTTCGGTCTAGAATTAAGCAGTAGAACTGTTCCCTATACGAACTCTTTCCTCGGGATCCTTTGATCATGCCATTTTCTTGTTTTATCCTTGTAGATTCTAGCATTGTCATAGGCTTCATTTTCTCAATTCTTCCAATTGAGACAGGTTGGAGACAATCTCTTCCCATATGGGTTTAAAATCGAAGTTCAACTTCTTGATGGCCCACACATTACCTTATTTCCCAATTCCAAGGTAGGTGACATGGCTTGCAACAATTCTGGGGACATTTCAGCCAGGAGTTTTGTATCTTTTGGGTTCTGTAAGCCCAAAGTGCATCATCAAGCTTGGAAGACCAATCCTTCACAGGCTCACAGTCTTTTCAAGTATTCTTTTAATCTCCACACATTTGGAAATTTACCTTGTCCATTGGTGCAGGGATGATAAGCTAGACTCATTACATGCTTGATCCATACCTGCTCATAGGTTTGCAAATATTTTGTTTGCAAAATGACTTCCATCACTAATGATAGTTCAAGGTGTTCCAAATCTGCTCAAAATATTTTTTTGCAAGAAGCTCACTACCGTATTAGCATCATTCCTTGGACAAGCCACAGCTTCCACCCATTTGGAAACATAATCAAGCACTTCTTAGGTATGTATAAGTTCCCCGAATGATGGTGGGAATGGTCCCCATAAAATCTATTCCCCATACATCAAAGATTTTACCACCATTATACCTCTTAGGGGCATTTCATTTAGCTGTGATATTTCCAATCTTTTTGGCATCTATCACACAATTTCACCCGACCGACCTGATCTCACGAAGATGGTAGACGATAAAACCAGTTGGAGTATCTTATAGCATTTTATTCTTTCTCTGAAAAATGACCCCATATGGTGATGCATGGCATTCGTCTGAATTTTCCCTTGTTCATTTTAAGCACACATCTTCTTATTATCTTCTTCGGCACCTCTTTTTAAATAATAGTGGATCATCCCAAATATAATACCTCTTTGTCAGTTAAAGTTTCCTCTCTTACGTTGGTAGCGCTGAATTCACGAAGATTGCCACGAGCTAAATAGTTCACAATATCGGCCTACCATGGAAGTTGGAAGGAAACTTTAAACGATTCTTTCATTGGGAAGTTCTGTCAATATTATTTCTCTTCTTGGCCCCGGTCTTCTTTCTACTCATAGGCAAGTGATCAGCTATCACATTTGTCACACCCACTTTATCCTTGATCTCGAGTCAAACTCTTGCGATACTTGACACCCACCTTATCAATCTTGGCTTAGCTTCCTTCTTTGACATCAATTTGCTTGATTCTTTGCGTGATCGATATGAATAATAACATGGGATCCCAAAATGTATTGCCTGAATTTTCACAAGCAAATACGTATTTTAAGCATCTCCTTTTCGGTTGTTGAGTAATTTTCTTGTGCCGTTGAAGGTTACACTAGCATAATATATGGTCTGAATAATTTTCTCCTTTTTCTTGCCTAGGACGACTCCCATTGCAAAATCAGCATCATTATTTCAAATCTGGTGCATTAAAGTGCGACCATTATAGGTGCCCAGACCAATTTGATCTTGATTTCTTCAAAGCGACCTTTACGGGAGTCATCAAAATTAAACCTTGTATCCTTCTCGATGTCGGCATAGTGGTCGGCTATTTTTTGAGAAGTATTTGATGAATCTCCTATAAGAGTGACATGCCCCAGAAGCTTCTTACTCAGCTTTTACCGTGGTAGGTGGTGCAAGAGTTTTGATGATGGATACCTTGGATTAGTCTTCCCGATCCGATGCGCGAAATTTTATGCCCAAGGGAGCAATACCTTACTGTTACCATAAAATGGCATTTTCCCAATTAGTGCTACTGTTGTCTTGGCATCTTTGAAGCCTTGTTTCAGGTTCAACTAAAACGATCAAAAGCTGAATCCATACAGTGAAATCATCCATAAAAATTTCCATAACCTCGCAGTGCGAAAATGTTGATCATACACGCTGGAATGCGGGGCATTACGACTGAATGGCATCCTTACGAGGGCAAAGGTACCGTAGGGGCATGTGAATGTAGTCTTCTCATAGTCCTCAGGTGCAATAACAGTCTGATTGTATCCTGAATACCCATCGAAACAAAATGAGGTGTCACGCTAATCTGTCCAGCGTTGTCCGATGAAGGGCAAAGGGAAATGATCTTTTATGGTGGTTGTGTTCAGCTTCCTATAATCAATGCATACCCTCCATCCTGTCACTGTTCTTGTTGGAATCAATTCATTTTTCTCATTGCGGATCACAGTAAACCCCCCTTTCTTTGGAACCACATGGACTGGGCTCACCCAAGGACTGTCTGAAATAGCATAGATAAACCAGCATTCAGCAATTTAGTACCTCCTTCATGACCACTTCCTTCATCACTGGATCTCCTTTGATGTTCTACAGATGGCTTTGAAGTTTCTTCTAGCAGAATTTTGTGCATGCAAATTGATGGATTGATACCCTTCAATTCTTCAATGGACCAAGCTATAGACTCTTTATGCTTCTTTTCAGTTTACGACAACCTACATTCCCTCATGCGTCACTAAGTCTAAAAGAGATAATCATTGGTCTTCTCTTTGGTGATTCTAAGTAAGCATACTTCAAATGACTTGGCAATTCTTTCAACACTAGCCCCTCTTCACTAGTTTCTTGATGAATTTCCCCTTTGTCATTTCTGTTTCCTTCAGGCTCCTTCACAGTTTCTATAGAATGAAAGCTGTTATATGAATGATCAGTGAAGTGTCAACAATATCTTGAATTCATCTCTTTTTCATTGATAAAAATTTGAACATTACAATCATTGAACATCAGGGTTGTAGGTATAGACATCATCAACTACATTGCAATTTTCTCTGTCTATATCTATATTATGCATGCTTTTGATCAAGTTGAAAGCAGCAACTTCTTCTCCAACCCTCAAGGTAAGAACTCCTTTTTGCATGTGATCGGGGCGACTCAGGTGGCTAGGAATGGTCTCCCCCGGTAACAAGGTGCTTGTGAATCTTCTTCCATGTCCAGAATGATGAAGTCTACTGGAAAAACAAATTTCAGTGACCCGTACATCTTCGAGACTCAGCCGGGGTTTCACCATCGATCTGTCTGCCATTTGAAGAGTAACAGTGGTGGGAATAACCTCCCCCAAACTTAATTGCTTGGCAACAGAAAGAGGCATCAAGTTTATACTAGCTCCTGAGTCACAAAGAGCTTTCTGGAATTCAATTCCTCAATGATGCAAGGAATTGTAAACCACCCTGGGTCCTTCATCTTTTCTGGCAATTCTTTCTTTATCACAGCACTGCAAGTGGCAGTGAGATTCACGATCCCTTCTTCTACTATCTTTCTTTTCTTGCTCAGCATGTCCTTCAGGAATTTTGCATAGAGTGGCATCTGAGTCACCACTTCTGTAAAGCATGCGATCTCTGAAGAAAGCTGAAAGGTTTTCAAAAAACCTTGCAAAGCTGCTCCTCTATCTTGGATTTACAACGGAGTCTCACGTAAATGGAATTTATGAGTCTAGAGCCTTTGATATCCTTTCTGTCCACTCCTTCTTTCTTTTTCTCAACCAGTGTTCTCTCTAATTAATATTTTCTTTGGAATCGGATCGATCTTGTTTCCTATGCATTAAAATTTTGTCCTGAAATCAAAACACTTATTAATAGGATGAGTCGGTCAACAAATATTTTCAATATGGTTGTTAAGGTTAGTGGCTAAAAATAACCCTTTGCTTGAAAAGCTATTTTTGTTCTTTTCTTCAAAATGTCAAGTGCATTTCAACTAACAAATACGAATATCGATTTACTAAATTCCTTTGATCCCCGGCAACGGCGCCATAAAACTTGTTAGCTGGATCGAGTAATAATACACAAGTGTATAACACAATTACCAAAGATTATTATCTAATCCCCGACAACGGCGCCATAAAACTTGTTGGTGGATCATTTGATGTACACGAATTTATGGCGTTATCACCTAGGACTATTGCTTATCTAATCCCAGACAACAATACCATAAGACTAGATTTAAGACTACATCGATAATTATTATGGATCAAACACCTATTCAAATTTGAGACTTATTACCCAGGGATATTGTCACAATCTCGGTAAATAAACCATTAAACTAGAGTGTGAGTTTCTTTAAGTATTACTTGATTAAAAGATATTTTGTAGAGTAAACCATTTCGTGTGGTTTGATCCGATTATCTTGCAAGTGCAGTCGACAAGTAATAAAATGGATTTAAGTCCCGGATGCTCGATCACAGAGATCTCGAATTTTCAATCAACTACCCAGACTACTTAAGCTCCATCTTATTTGGAATGATATCTGATAATGAGATTTTTACTTTGAAAGCTTGAAATGAAAGATGTAAGAAAAATGAATAAACAATAAATGAATTGAATATTGAAATATCAAAAAACATATTTAGATTTAACGGTTATCTCTAAAGAAAACATTGAATAATCAGCTATTGTGAAGAATCGGTCCTACGATGCATGCTTGCATCTTTGGTTTTACGGACTACGGATCTTTAAAACTAGTCCAAGGATTAATATAGTCTGTTTGGATCTCTCCATACCACGAGTTCATCATCTCACCTTATTGTTTCTCGAACACGAGGGGGTGAAATAACTACTTTAAAACTAGTTGCCTTGTTGCAGGTATTTTCTTTCTGATACTTCATACATGACATGGATTTGCGGACTGGCTCCTTCAAGTGAGTCATTCTTTGAGGTTGCACTATCTTTGGTTCCTCACCCTCCAAATTAGAATGGCTTACTCTTCCTTGATTAGATCCTTGCTAACACGGGATCGAATTCACTATTGAATTAATTGAACTCTCATCTATAGAATTTATAACTCGCTCGACTCATTTCTCGGTTACAAGCGAAGAGGATAATATCATTAAATATCTGAGCGCATTAGATCGACATGCTCCCGAGGTTCAAATACCTTCCGAAATTATTTCTTACTCTCAGGAATGCCTTCTGTGTCACCCAAGGGCCTCACGGAAATCGAGCTGAAAACTATCGTTATGGGTACAAGAGACGAAATTAGGATCAATTCCAAGAACACGCAAAACCAACAAGTCGATTTAACATCTGAAGTTCAGCTATTATGAATGAAATCTTTGCGGGGAAAGATTATTCGACAATAGCGATAATTCAATGGAAGGTGGGTTTCTAAATTCTGATTATACCATATGATGGCTTCAGCGTCAGAAAACCCGCTTTGTAAAGCGGAGCTGGGTGTTAATCCCAAAATTTATCTAGAATTCAAACAACCAGACAGTAATTTTAAGAAATAAACATCTGCATTCAGCTCAATCCTTTACAGCTAACGTTCAAATCCAAATTAGAACGAAATACAAACTAATCTAATCTAAAATAAAATGGAAAGAAAAATGAAAACAAAAGAAAGAAAAGAAAAGAAAAATAAAAAAATACGAAGAATAACCCATTGCTTGAGATCTCTCTTTCAAGTGTTCGCGAAGTGCACTACATTTGAGTAGCGGCCGTATTTATAGGGTTACGAAGTTGGGCCACAATTCGTCTGATCTTTGTGGATTTTGATGGGCGGCACATGTTCTTGTTCGAATTGCGACCTCAAAAGCCCTTGTCAGCGACGCCAGTTAGTTTGGCACTTGTTGCGGCATTTATGTTAAGTCATGATGATTCTTTGTTTTCTTGCAAGCACCTTATGTCGCGACAAGGAGTCAATGTCGCGACATCAACCTTATTCTCTGCTGACCTTTAAATGATGGTTTTACGATGTCGCGACATCAATCTTTGGCCAGCGACATCACTCTATGGCTCCACGGGTTTTAGCTGTTAGTTTCCTAAGTGTCGCGACATCGATCTCTTGTTGCGACATCGACTTCGAAGTCTCTGCGCGACGCGATTGTGCGCGTTCCTAGTGTCGCGACATCGATCTCTTGTCGCGACATCAACTTGACTCTCTGTAGCCTTGAACTTGTGTCTTCTTATGTCGCGACATTGATCTCTTGTCGCGACATCAACTTTGCGGCTGGCTGTAATTGTGGTAGTATCTTCTTATGTGTGACATCGATCTCTTGTCGCGACATCGGCAGAATCTCTGACCTTCCAAGCGATGGTTTACGATGTCGCGACATCGACTTTAGGAAGCTATGGTATGGCGGTATCTTCTTATGTCGACGCCGATCTCTTGTCGACATCGGCAGAATCTGCGACCCGACACAGTGGTTTTGATGTCGCGACATCAATCCCTTATCCGCGACATCACTTTATGGAATTCTCGACTTTCAAGCTGACGAGTCTCATGTCGACCTCTCGATCTCTTGTCGCGACATCAAATTATATTGCGGCAAAGCTGGTTGCTTTGGTGTGTGACGTCGGTCCTCTGTCGCGACTACAGCTTAAGTCACATCAGTTTCATCTTTCCAAACCTGTCATAGCTTCAACGCGCTTCTCATGTCGCGACCTCCATCCATAGCCGAACCTTCGATCTTCGTCGCGACATCGTGATGTTGTCAGCGACATCATTTCTTCGATTTGGTTAGTCTTGATTTGCCTATATTGTAATGCACATGACTGCATCAAGTTTCAGCGAATTTTCCTGATGTCGCGACCTGCATAACTGGACAATGCAAGCCGCGCAACATTAGTTACCCGGCTTTCATTTACGCCCACTGTCATTTTCTGTATTTTTACTCCACCGATTGCTGCATTTTTCTACTGCTTTTTCTTCTTTCTTTCACACTCCCTGCTAATAACAAATTAGTGGGTTTCTTCATAATTCTGCATATTAATTATTCCTTTTTGGATGAAAATCAAACAGAAAAATGGATTAAAAATAGATGACTTTTAAGCTCATCGGGAGCACGAGAGACGAACGATAAGATGTGAGGAAATTAACCTTGTGCTGAATTGGAAAAAGTGTTAGTTCATGGTGAAGGAAGGCATTGTATTGGGGCATCGGATCTTAGAAAGAGGAATTGAGGTAGATAAAGCCAAGATTGAAACAATAGAGAAGCTACTTCTCCTATTTTCAGTGAAAGGAATAAGGAGCTTTCTAGGTCACACAGGATTCTACAGGAGATTCATAAAGGATTTCTCCAAAATAGCTAAGCCCCTGTCAAATCTGCTTGTTCGAGGAGTGCCCTTTTAGTTTGATGATCGAATAAGAAGCATTCTTGTTTCTCAAAGAGAAATTTGTATTAGCACCTATTATAGTAGCACTGGACTGGAATCTTCCTTTTGAACTAATGTGTGATGCGAGCGACTACGCAATAGGGGCAATACTAGGGCAAAAAAGGGAAAGAACATTTTAGGTTATCTATTATGCGAGCTAGACATTGAATGATGCGTAACTTCAAGCTATCACGACAAGCGAAAGAACCACGGCTATTGTGTTTGTGTTTGACAAGTTCCGACCGTACTTGATTAGTAATAGGGTAATAGTGCACACTGGCCATTCAGCCATAAAGTACATGATGACTAAAAAGGACGTGAAACCAAAACTGATAAGGTGGGTGTTACTACTCCAGGAGTTTGACCTAGAAATTAAAGATAAGAAAGGAATTTGAAAATCCTAGTAGTGAAATGTCTTTCACGGTGGAAGAGATTACAGTAATGACCATCTTTTCATGATTGGAAGGGTCGAGTAAAGAAAATCGCGCTTGGTTTTGCGGATTTTGTAGAACTACTGTGGCAAAGTGCTCCCACGAATTTAGTTATTAAGCGAGAAGAGAGATTTTTACGGTTGAAGCAACTACTACTAGGAGGGCCCGTCTTATATAAGCATTGTCGCAGATAAGGTGATAAGAAGATTTGTCTGAGAGAAGGAAATGGAAAGTATCTAAATCATTGTCACACGCTAACTGTGGGGGGAACTTTAGGGAAATAGACAAATTATAAAGGTACTTGATCGGGATTCTATTGTGCCTTATTCAAGGATGCACACCGGTTGTTCAGCAGCGTAAATGCCAAAGAATGGGAGCATATCAAAACGAGATGAGTTGTCTTTGCAACCCATTTTAGAGGTAGAAGTGTTTGATATCTGGGGGATGGATTTTATGGGTCAGCACTGCCATGCCGGCCAACTTATACACATTTCTCTGCATGGGTGGAGGCGTACCTACCTGAGCCTTTAATGATCACAGTGGTAGCAAGCTTTCTCATGATCATATATTACCGCTCGGTTCGAACTCAAGGGCATTGATCATAGGTGGGGGAACACATTTATTTAATAACCTTGTTGACAACGTGTTGAGGAAATATGGTGTCAGGCATCGGATTGCACTTGCATACCACCCATAGACTAATGGCCAAGCAGAAGTGTCGAATAGAGAAATCAAATCTATCTTAGAGAAAACGGTCAATAGCTCAAAGAAATATTAGGCGAAAAAGATAGATGATGCGCTCTGGGCATATAGAACAACATTCAAGACACCATTGGGAATGTCACCATTCAGGCTAGTGTTCGGGAAAGCGTGTCACTTGCTGGTGGAATTGGAACATAGAGCATACTGGGCAACTAGGCAGTTGAATATGGATGCGAGATGGCGACGAAGCGCATATACATTTCGGTGAATTAGAGGAGTTCCACAATAAGGCATATGAGAATGCGAGGATATATAAAGAAAAGATGAAAACCTAGCACGATAAGCATATTACAAGGAAAGAGTTTGAGCTGGGTCAACGGGTCCTCCTATTTAAATCCCGACTCAAATTTTTCCCAGGGAAATTAAAGTCAAGGTGGTCCGGACCATTTACTGTGACTCAGGTTTTTCCGTATGGAGGAGAGGAAATTATGCACCCATAGAAAGGAACCTGTAAAGTTAATGCACAATGATTGAAGCCGTACTTTGGGGGCGAGTTTCATGCAAGCAAGCAAGCCATACATCTGAGCACACCGAAAAGAGTGTCGTAGGGAGTTCGTGCAATCCTATAGTCTCTAGAACATTGAGATTCAGGGAAGTCGAGCTAATGACATTAAACAGCGCTGCTACTGAGGCAACCCTAAGCCTTTGATGTTTCTTTCATTAGTGTATTTTTTGAGTGTTTTGGTTTGCATGTTTTTACTGTTTCTTTCTCTTAAAGCACATTTTATCGGGCACATAAAGCCTAATCGAAAATGTTTATTTGTTTTGTTTCGAGATTTGAGATGAAAAGTGGCTCACGAGAGAGCTAGTTTGAGAAACTCATTCGGGAATGCGAGAGGTTGGAAATTTAGGGAGTTTTCTTAGACTTAGAAAATTTTGTAAAAAAAAAATTGAAATTGTGGCCTCTTTTGTAGCGTCGCGATGTTGGAGCTTGATGTCGCGCGTTGAAAATTCAAAAGCGAGCCTGCAATAGCGTCGATGTTGGGTCTCAACGTCACGACGTTGGCAAACCACATTTTGCAGCTCTCTTGGGAACGTAGCGACGTTGAAGCCAACGTCACGATGTTGAAAAATTGTGCTCTCTATAGCGTTGCGACATTGGATTGATTATGCTTAGGAACGTCGCGACATTGGATTTCAACGTTGCGACGTTGGCTTAAGTGACTCTCGGGAATGTCACGATGTTGACCCGAACGTCCTGACGTTGCCTTGTGTTTATGAACTTGCACGAACCTACTTTGTTTTCTCACTTCCAGAACTGACTCTTTAGAAAACCTTAAACTCTTCTCTTGGATTTGCAGATTCATCCATCCCGATCTCTTCAATCTCTTCTTGATTGCATTTCGAGACCTTCGGCCTTCTGCGCCCCTCGTCTTTGATCCTCAAAAAATCTGGCGTTCTTCCCTTGTTCAGATAAACTAGAAGGCCCGACCATAGATATAGGTTGGATTTGAGTCAAGGTGATTCCTAAAGTTTTTAGGAGACTTTTGGATTCAGTTGAGTTGTGAAGTGTGTAATTCAGTGAGTTGAGTTTGTAGGACCAACCATTTCAAGCCAAAGACCAGTGTGCCCACAACTGCCCACCAAGTGTTCGACAAATTGACTAAGTGGGAATTTTCGCACTGTTTAGCGACCAAGGATTGAATTGAGCACATTGGGAGTCTAGGTGCTCGTTTAGGATTGTTCAGAAAGCCTAGGCCACCAATTCCCATCTAAACCACCTAAGTCCTAACATGTCTTTGAAAAGAGAAAAGGTAGCCCCGAAAAGAAGTCGTAAAGTAGAAGAGCCCCAAGAGGACTTTGATCGGTCCAAATTTGTTAACATGACCGCGGCTGAGTAATTCGGGCTCATCTCGGCCAACCGCTCATTCATTAAGGAGAAAGGCTTTCATCACCTTGAGGATTTTTTTCGCCAAACCATCGTGAACAAGGGATTGGAGGGCCTTTGTGCCAACCTTGAACCCATTTTGCCACTATGAGTGATTCGAGTTCTACGCCAATCTAGCCTCCCACATGCATAAAAAGGTTAGGGTGAGTGGGGTTTAGGTCGACTTTTGCGCGAAGTCCATAAATGAGTACTACAATTTGGAGCCCGTGGACTATGAGGCGTTTGATAGACTCTATGCGGCCTCGAACTACCCCAAGATCTTTAGGGTATTGACAAATGGGTAGGAGAGTGAATGGATAAATGAGGGACACTTATTTGTACATTTCAAGGCAAAACACCTAGCCTATTTCCCAAAGGTATGGCACCATTTCATTACCTCGCTCCTCTTACCAACCACCAATGTCTGTGAGGTGACGGCCAAGCGAGCCTTGCTCAATTTCGCCATTCTTCAGGACATTCCTTTTGACATAGGTTAGGTTATAGAGAACGCGATCCTCTATAACAGAGATGCTAAGATGAATATAGGGCACCCATTCCTCATTTTCGAACTATGAAAAAAGGCCAGGGTACCCCTAGAGGATAACGAGACGTGGATACACCCCATAAAGGCTATATCTGTTAAGAAGGACAAGCCGAGTGTGCCACAGCCCGAAGGGGTTCACTACTCGAGCAATGAACCCTCGAACGAGGAAGAGCTCAGGGCATACCAAACTCGGTTTGGGATACGGGACGATGCCCCGGGGGAGGTCGGACAGTCCTCCACCATTCCCCCTCTACCACCACCCCTTCCCGAGAGGAGCCTCTTCCTAGTCCCACTCCTGCGTTAGAGGACCAAGTGCACGAGCTCACGACTAGATTTGATGCCTTTTGGGATGAGACCCCGGGAGCATGGTCCTCCTATCACCCGGGCGTGGGACATCACTCCCGAGGGCGGCTAGCTCTGGGTTCTGTGATCAGGCGGTTCTCTGTCTGTCGGGAGGCTATCTGCGATGGCGCACGACTTCTTACTCTCCACATGCCTGCAGCACCGTGGTGATCCGGAGTGGATCGATGGGAGGTGTGGGTGTCAGTTTGGCATCATGTGCTTTAATTGTCTAGGATATGTTTTCCTGTTTGTTTATGTTCATGTTCGCATTTTACGACTTCGTTTCGGTTTACGGTATGGTGGGATGTCTCGGTTTATTTCGTGTTTTAGGGTTGTGTTATGTAGTATGAGTGAGTGATGCCATGGTTGCTAATCAAAGGATCATTTTAGAGCTCTTTAAAATCTCTTTGAAAAACATTGAGTCTGAAAGGATCCTTGGGTTGTTAGATGATCGAGATTTACATGTTTGTATAGATAGGGGTGACATAGTAAGTCACCTCCTTGGTGTTCAAGAAACCAATTCCCGATTAGTCTACCACACCCACACACATGTGATCTCCAGGGTATGCCTAGGCTTCGGACCCGGTTTACTAACGTTCCACAAACCTTGGGGGTTTCTAAACACCTAAGTGATGGGACACCTTAGAAAAAGAGGATTGCCATCAAGCCCCAACCAAAAAAAAAAAAAAAAAAAAAAAGAAAGAAAGAAAGAAAGAAAGAGAAAGATCAAAAAGAAAAATGAATAGAATAAGTGGGATCTTTTAGTTGGAATCCCGGGCATAGTCCGAGGGGTTTTAAAAGGCCTAATGCTCTGAGCCAACTGGCCGAGAGCCATTGACTTCACTGCCTGTTACATGGGACGGAGGATGAAAGTTTCCCACAATCTAGGGCTCGTAGCTTTGGTTGAGTGTTCGGGGTGAAGTTCGGGAATGCGAATGCACAGTGCCCTTAGCCAACTAGTGGGGAGTCACCGCGAATCCCGCTCTGGGGACATCTTTCGACAAAAAAAAAAAAAAACTTACGGGCACTAGTAATTCTTTCATGAGTAGGTACGTTAGTATGAATAAAAAAGGTGCGTTCTTATCCTTTTGTAGTTAGACTATCCCAAATAGGCAAGTTGAATTCAAGTTTGGGGGTAGTAGAACCGAGTTATATGCTAGAGATCATGCATCAAATGCACAAAGACTTCTTGGGAAAGGCCATTGAAAATCTAGGAGGTTGAATCACTTGTCAACCGAACCGTGTTTAGCTGAATTCTTTCGAAAGTCGAACAACCTTAAGGATCCTTTGAATTTAAAATCAAAGGGTAAGATTTGCGAGTTCTGTTCATTTTGATCCTTCTTTTTGGAAACATGTGCATCACACTCGTGTCGTTGAGTTTTAGTATGTTATTTTCTTGTGTGTTTGGTTTAGAGTATGTTTCTTGCTTGGGGACAAGCAAGAAGCTAAGTTTGGGGGTGTGATGAGTGTCCAAAACATTCATATGCTAGGATTGCGAAATTTTCGCTATGCCATAGCGAAATTCTCGCTATGCCATAGCGAAATTCACTGTTCTCTCTCCTGCGACCTCTTTGTTCCATTGGCTCTGGCACGCTCTTATTCCCGTTGCATTATTCCATTTCTTCATGCTTTGAAATTCTTCATTCCGGCTTGCTGAAATTGATAGAAGACCGTATGAAATTGATGGAAATCCAACCCCCGACTTTGGTTATGATTGGTTGACCGCGATAATTTGGCTTCCAATTCACATAAAACTACAAAAAGCGACCTCGAAATGCAATTAGAAGTGCAATAGGGACCCGAACATGTCAATTGGGTTAATTATAACAATTAGTACACAAAAAGCGCTCAAAACCTATTAAAAATAGGGCTCAAATTAGCACTTTTTGGGCACTAATCACACATTTGATTAAGTACACAGTGGGTGTCAGGAATCAGCAAAATTTATATCTAGTTCTCCCTCTTTGCCAGTAGTCAAGCTCTTTGCAATATGAGTAGTCTAGGGTGAACAGGGATGGGTTTTCTTCATTACAAATGATTTAAGTAAGTAAAAAATGGTGAATTAAATTTGGATTTTAGGATTTTGTGAAAGCTTGATCGTGTAATGGTTAGCGAAGCTGAAATTTAAATAAACTAAAATATAAAGAAGTCTCCTTAAAGCATCGGGATCTTTGGGATTAGAGTTTAGAGGGCAGCTTCAAAAGGGTCCTCAGGGTCATTTCCTCGCGTTGGGGAGGATGACATATAGTCATCTCCCGAACCGGGTGTTCATTTAGCTATAAAACCTAACCCAAAATATTTATCCTTTTGAAAAATGGCATCTACTGGCCATCAGTGGTCACAAACAGTGAAGAAAAAGTCTCCTGGACTCCCCTTTCAATGGGTCATAGAGGGTAACTAATGAATATCAGAGGATCTAACATTAAGCATCCACTGAACCCTAAAAGCTTACCAAATAATAGCCATTCAAGGAGATTCAAGGAGATAAAAACCTAAAGTTAGAAAGGGAACACAGTGACGGCAGTGGATACCTGCGTGAAGAACAGGGGAACCTCCGGCGGCTGAATCCTGCGCTTGATGGCCTTACACTTCAAAGAGGGAAGGGTTTTATGACCATCCTCGAGTTGTCATCCTTGGAGGTGTTTGGCTACGAAAAGAATGCCAAGAAAATAAAAGAAAGGAAGAAAATGAAGCGGCGGGAAAGCGAATTTAGCTTCCCAAGTATGTGATGTTGATTGATTGTCATTATTCTGATGAGGCTTACATATATACTCGAAGAAGGAAGAATTACAAAACAATATGAAACAACAAAAATAAAGTGAGGGAGTAGAAAGGAGAAAAACCAAAGCAGTCGTTTAAACACAAAAAGCAGGGCGACAAATTTCGCTATGCCGCGATTGAATTTAAGCTAGCATAGCAAATACAAGGCATAAGCGAGAATTCGAAATTTTAATATGCACGGTGAGCCTAGCTAAGTTAGCAAAATTTATTAACACGAATTGTGCATAAGCGAAAATTTAATGGGTTAACGAAATTTTCGCTGTGCCATAGCGAAATTCACTGTTAATCTCATCTTCACTCTTGTTCCATTGGCTCATGTTGCTACTATTCCCACTGCATTATTCCATTTCTTCATGCTTTGAAATTCTTCATTCTGGCTTGCTGAAATTGATAGAAGACCGTATGAAATTGATGGAAATCAACTTGGAGCTTCCGTTATGATTGGATTGACCGATAATTGCTTCCAATTCCTGCAAAAACTACAAAACAACCCCGGAATGCAGTAAAGTGCAATAGGGACCCGAACATGTCAATTGGGTTAATTATAACAATTAGTACACAAAAGGCGCTCAAAACCTATTAAAAATAGGGTTCAAAAATAGCACGGGCACTAATCACACCCCAAACCTACATTACTGAGTCCCTTAGCAATGAAAGAAAGAAAGTAATAAAATGCATATAAAACTATAACAAATAACGTTCACAAATGGTATTTCAAAAGGTGTGGATAGTAATGCCTAACCCTAAGTAAATCATCAAAGCCGTGTCGATAACTATCATGAAGAATGAATACCATACAAAATTGAGTATTAAGAGCCTCCTTCTTGGTGAATCAACCAGAAACTTCCACAAAAAATCTAAGTGTTTATTTTATCGGCTCTCAACAATAAAACTGCTAAGCGCACTCTGACCTAGCTACTACCACGACCTAGCATGCTAACTTGACCTAAATAGATCCAGGACCCGCTCTTATTCCACAATTCTTTTTTTCGTTGTAGGGTGCAATGTGGGAATCGACCTCTGAGTCCATGTAGCGGGGATCTGAGTGACTCGACCATTTAAGGCAGGGCACCAAGTCGCGAGGATCTTTCGACCACTAACTCTTTAGGTTTCACCGGACTTGAATGATTTCGAGACTCGGCACCTACAACGCTAAACTCTACCCATCCCACCAATGCCAGACACTGATCGGTGACTCCCAATCAATTAAAGTTTAGGAGCCTTAGGGCTTTAAAGGCTTTCGCCATATACCCCTCTGGCCAGTGCTTTCGGGTTTCAAGGCAAAACATTACTTGATATTTATTCTTTTTTTTTTTTTTTTTTTTTTTCGAAGGCATTGGCAGCTTTCCACGGGGTCCTTAACCTATTATAGGCGGGATTAATGAAACTAGGGTAGGTTATGCAAAGTAAGGAGTTCTGCTGGTTTTTTATTATAATGAAACCTAATCTTTCGGTGTGTGGTTAGCTAAAGGTGGAAGAAAAATTCGAAATCAATAAGAATTCAACTAATCATTCACTCAACCAAGCATGGAACCAATCTAACATCAATAAAATTGGACAAAGTTTCAATTTTTCAAACCATGGGCTAGGCACAACACCTGTAAAATTTTGGTTAAAGGGTCCAATTTTGAAAAAAGTAGGCTACATTTAGTATATGACTTTATGAAGGAACCCACAAGCCACTAAACATCACAAAATGGGCTTTCTCAAATAGTACGAAGAGTAAATACAAAGTCACTTCCTTGATGCTTTCTCCCCTGACCCTAAACATCTCGGTGTCAGAAATGGGGCTCGGATTGGAAAAATTAAGAAGGAGTGTTACCTCTATGATGAGATGTGATCATTTCTAGATAGGAGACTTCGCAAACTCCATCGTCACCTTATTCCTCAGTTTGGGCTGAATAAACAAGTTAGGAGAAAGAGAAAAAAAGTGACCCGTTAGAGCATTTTTAAATTACACTTTCATAATAATCTCAAAAATGTTCTTTCTGGCCATATTTGGATTCTACACTCTCTAAGCTTTCCAACGGTACCAAGAGCGCCTAAAACGAAGTTCGGATTAGAAAAGTTATGGCCAAGCAAAAATTTGGAGGCAAGGTGGGGCCCGTAGCGAAAAATTTTATTTAGTTATATTCGTAGCTTAGAAAATGCATGCTGCTTGAAATTTTGTTCAAAAAAATTTTTTGAAAAAAAAATTTAATTAATTAATAAATAAAAATAAATAAAAACTTTTTTTAAAATAAAAAAAACAATTTTTTTTTTAAGAAAAGCTTTTTTTAAATTTTAAAATAAAATAAAAATAATTTTTTTTAACTTTACAGGCTGCTTGTTCATTTAGCTAAATATTCATTTAGCTAAACTGCAAAATTTATTGAAACTTGTGAAAATTCCATCTATAGCAGGGAATTTTAACATTTTCGCTGGGAGCTGCAAAATTTTGGCTATGATTACGAAAACTTCTACCTTTTAACCTTCAGCGGGATTTTCAATTGGGCTTCAAAATTTAAAAATGCAAAAAATTAATGCAAGAAAAATTAAGAAAAATTACAGAAGAGTAAAAATTAATCTAAAAACAAGAATTAACTAAATATTAAAGAAAATATAAAAAGAAAAATTAATAAAATCAAAATAAAATCGATAAATAAAACAAAACAAGAAAATTAAAACAAAAAGTGGGGGGAGCTTAGAAATGCAGAAGTTAGTGCTCGAGCCCGAGGCAGGAACTAGAGACAACCAGCATGCCATGCAGTATGGCTGTTTTGCTTGTGTTTTTTGATGTAGTGGCGAGGCTTGGCCACAATGGCCACTAATTTCCTAATGTTTGCGGCCTGGCTTGGTGATAGGGTGGCCTTGGTGAGTGGGTGCTTGAGGGTGAATTGTCTTCTTGGTGTGGTGTGTTGTTGGCAGGGTATACACTGGAGATGGCAGTGGGTTATTGGTGGCTTGGGTAATGGGCTTTTGGGGCTCTTCCCCTGCTTCATTTCCATTACTTTCCTCACTCAACAAGGGAAGAATTTCTTCTTCTTTTTCCACTTATTATATACTATACCTAATTGGGGGCATCTGGAGTTCCTCGAGAGGGCTTCTCTTGATTTAACTTTCAATTCCTCCTGAGGCTGCAGTTGAGCCTGCTCTCCAAAAATTGTTTCAGTCAAGCACTCATCCTCTGGATTTTCTTCCCCTTGATGATCAAGCTGTTGGGCAAGCTTTGAATTTGAACATTGTAAGTATCAACTTGCGACCCACTTCGCTGAAACCCATCTAATGTTTGTTCGGGGGTTCTCACGGTATAAATTTTTGACTCACTTGGGCATTAAATTTCTTTTGTTCTCCCACAGCATCACCCACTAGTTTGGTAAGATTCAGAATTGCTTGCTCAACTGGGGAGATTGTTTGTGGTGAAGTTTGAGCGCTGAGACAAAGAGGCATCTTGTGGAGGCACCGTGTAGGAAGATGCGCTCGTCCATTGGTCTCTATAGTCCCTCATGGATCTAGGTGGGTTTGGATTTCTCTCCCAGGGTTGCTGATTCTGAAGGTTTCTATAGTCCCTTATTGACATGTATCCTCTAGAGTTCCCCTCCATAAGGTACTGACTGTATTGTTCTCCCTCTAAGTGTTCCATTTGGTTCAATTCAAGTTCAATCCAAGTTCTTGAGGGAGATTGACTTTAAGTAGCCTCCCTTCTAGGTTTCTAATACGCTGGGAATGGATTCCTACAGCAAAGGTAAAAATAGGGCAACACAAAAACAACAAAGATCCTGCAGCACTGTTTCTTTTTTTAAATGAAAATAAAATAAAAAAATGACAATGAAATATAAAAGAAATTCACTAAAACTTGTGATGAGGATCACAAGTGTTCCACAGCTCGTCAAATGCACTTAGGCACCATCCATGGCAACGGCGCCATTTGATTCGTGCCACGGTAATTGATCGGAATCGGCAAATTTATACCTAAGTTCCTCCTCTTTGCTAGTAGATCAAGCTCTTTGCAATATAGTGTCTAGGGTCGAACACGGGGATGGGTTTTCTTCGTACAAATGATTTAAGTGAAGTCAAAAATGGTGAATTAAATTTGGATTTTGGGATTTTGTGAAAATAGTGGGTGTAATGGTTGGCAAACTGAAATTTAAATAAAATAAAATGTAAAAGAAGTCTCCTTAAAGCATCAGGATACTGGGCTTAGGATTTTAAGAGACGAAGCGAAGGGTCCTCGGGGTCATTTCCTCGCGTTGGGATGACATATAGTCATCTCGAACCGGGTCTTCATTAGCTATAAGAGCTGCGCAAAATATTTTATCCTTTTGAAAAATGGCATCTGCGGCCATCATTAGTCACTTGAAGCGGTGAAGAAAAAGTCTCACGGACTCCCTTTCAATGGGTCATAGGGTAACTAATAGATATTAGGATCTAACATTAAGCATCAGACCTAAAAGCTTACCAAATAGCCATTCGAGGAGATTGAGGAGATAAAAACCTAAAGTTAGAAAGGGAACACAGTGACGGTAGTGGATACCTGCGTGAAGAACAGGGGAACCTCCAGCAGCCTAGATCCTGCACCCAGTAGCCTTCTACTTCAAAGAGGGAAGGGTTTTAGCCAACCATCCTCCAAGTTGTCATCCTTGAAGGGTGTTTGGCTGCCCAGAAAGTGCCAAGAAAATAAAAAGAAAGGGGAAGAAAATGAAGCAGCGGGAAAATGGGAGCTGAAAGCTTCCCAAGAAATTTGTGTGATGTTGATTGATTGTCATTTGTGCAGGCAGAGACATATATGCTCAGAAGAAGGAAAATTACAAAACGATATGGAAACAACAAAAATACGTGAGGTAGAAGGAGAAAAACCCAGCGGAGTCGTTTAAACACAAAAGCGGGAGCGACGAATTTCGTATGCACGGTGGATTTATTTGCAAAAATACAAGGCATAGAGTGAGAATTTCGTATACTGCAGTATTACAGCTAAGCTAGAAAATTTAAGCTAACCAGCGAATTGTGCATAATGAAAATTTAAGCTAGGATTGCGAAATTTATTTTAAGCTATCTATGCGAAATTCAGCGTTACGTCTCGTGCATTTCTTGTTCCATTGCTCCTGGCGCTCTTATTCCCACTGCATTATTCCATTTCTTCATGCTTTGAAATTCTTCATTCGGCTTGCTGAAATTGATAGAAGACCGTTGGAAATTGATGGAAATCAACCCGACTTTGGTTATGATTGGATTGACACGATAATTTGGCTTCAATTCTGAAACTCTGGCTTGACCTCGAATGCAATTAGAAGTGCAATAGGGACCCGAACATGTCAATTGGTTAATTATAACAATTAGTACACAAAAAGCGCTCAAAACCTAATAAAAATAGGGTTCAAAATAGCACTTTTTGGGCACTAATCACACCCCCCAACCTACACATTGCTAGTCCCTTAGCAATGAAAGAAGAAAGTAATAAAATACATATAAAACTATAACAAAATAACGTTCACAAAAATGGTATTTCAAAAAGGTGTTGGATGAGTAATGCCTAACCACTAGTAAGAATCATCAAAGCGAGTGTCTAATAACTATCGTAAGAGAATGAATGCCATGTCCTGAAAATTGAGTATTAAAGAGCCTCCTTCTTGGTGAATCAACCAGAAAACTGCAAAATCTAAGTGTTTTATTTATCGGCTCTCAACAATAAAAGCTGCCTGGCCTCCCCCAACCTAGCTACTACCCACGACCTAGCATGCTAACCAACCTAAATAGATCAGGACCACCTCTTATTCCACGAATTCTTTTTGCGTTGTAGGGTGCAATCTTTGAGAATCGACCTCTGAGTCCATGTAACGGGGATCTACCGATGACTCCCTGACCAATTAAGGCTTAGGGCACCAAGTCATGAGGATCTTTCGTTCTGCTCTTCGAGGTTTCACCCGGGACTTCGAATGATTTCGAGACTCCGGCTAACATCGCTCTACCCATCCACCCATGCTTGAACCTTAAGTCGGTGACTCCCGGCAAATTAAGGTTTAGAACCTTAGGGCTTTAAAAACTTCGCCGTATACCCCTACGGCCGTGCTCGGGTTTCAAGGCAAAGCATTGCGATATTTATTCTTTTTTTCTTTTTTTTTGACGCATTGGCCTTCTTTTCCACGGGGTCCTTAACCTATTATAGGCTGTCAAAGAAACTAGGGTAGGTTATGCGAAGTAAGGAGGTTGCGCCGAGTTTTTCCCCAAAACATCATTGAAACCTAATGTGCTCCGTTATTGTGGTTAGCTAAAGGTGGAAGAAAGATTCGAAATCAATGGAATTCAACTAATCATTCACTCAACCAAGCATGGAACCAATCTAACATCAATAAAATTGGACAAAGTTCAATTTTCAAGCCATAGGCTAGAGCCTGACACCTGAAAATTTTGGTTGCAAAGGGTCCAAATTTTGAAAAGTAAGTTGTTTAGTATAGCTTTATAGAAGGGAGCCGTAATGTATTCACTTGTCCTTGAAATGGGCTTTCCTGAAATAGTGCGAAGAATAAATACAAAGTCACTTCCTTGATGCTCTCCCCGACCCTAAACATCTCGATTGTCAGGAAATGGGGCTCGGATTGGAAAATTAAAGAAGGAAGTGTTACCTCCTTGATGAGATGTGATCACATTTCTAGATAGGAACCCGCCCAGAAGCTTTCCATGATCACCTTATTCCTCAGTTTGGGCTTCAAATAAACAAGTTAGGAAAAAGAAAAAGTGACCGATTAGAGCATTTTAAAATTATACTTTCATAACAATCTCAAAAATGTTCTTTCTGGCCATATTTAGATTCACACTTTCGCTTTCAACGGTACGAAACGCTAAGCAGGTTATATGAAAAAGTTATGGGCGAAAGCAAAATTTGGAGGCAAAGTGGGGCCATAGCGAAAAATTTTAGCTAGCTATTAAGCTAGCTTGAAAAATATTGTAACTAGAAATTTTTTCAAAATTTTTTTTTGAAAAAAAAATTAATTATTAATAAATAAAAATAAAAATAAAACTTTTTTTTTAAAAATAAAAAAAACGATATTTTTTAAGAAAAGCTTTTTTTTTTAAATTTTAAAATAAAATAAAAATAAAATTATTATTTTTTTTTTAACCTTACCTGACTGCCATTGTTCATTTCGCTAAGCTATTCATTTCGCTAAGCTAGCAAAATTTCGCTAGCTTAGCGAAAATTCCATCTATAGCGAAATTTTCGCATTTCACTAGAATTGCAAAATTTTTCGTATGATTCTGGCTTTCTAACTTCTGTACGCTAGCGATTTTCAATTCGACTTCAAAAATTTGCACAAAAAGCGCAAAAATTAATGCAAGAAAAAAATTAAGAAAAATTACGAAGAAGTAAAAATTAATCTAAAAACAAGAATTAACTAAAAATTAAAGAAAATATAAAAAGAAAAATTAATAAAATCAAAATAAAATACGATAAAATAAAACAAAACAAGAAAATTAAAACAAAAAGTGGGGAGCTTCAGAAATGCCGAGGGTCGGTGCTCCAAGCCAATTGGAACCGAACCAACCAACGTGCTGTGCGATGTGGCGTTTGCTTGTGTTTTTGATGTAGTGGCGGAGGCTTGTACAATGGCCACTAATTTCCCTAATGTTTCTTACAGCCACAATGGCTTGGGTGAGTGGAAGAGTGTACTATCTGAAACAGGTGGTGCAGCTTGGGGATGGAGTTCTTGTGCACCTTTGTCTGATTGTGGTGTTATTCGGTATCTTTGGAGATGTGAGTGTAAGAAGTACCAGTGTAGCACAGAGTATGGGCTTTTACGAAGATGTATTCCCCCTGCTTCATTTCCATGTATTCACTCCATAATACTGTTTGAGGAGGGGCACTCAAACACCACTCATGCTTAAAATGGAGCTCAAATGAATGGAAGACCTGCACGGTTCCTAAGAGGAGCTTCTGTTTAACTTTCAATTCCTCAGAAATTTGATTAGACACCTCTCAGGGTGACTTTGGATGAGCGACTGCCTCACCACGGTTTTGCTATGCCAGTGATTAACGACGGATGAAACGGTTTTGGGACGTTGTTGCTCCAGTATGGGCTTTTAACGACCACTTCTTTAGCTTCACCATCGTCGACGCCGTTCGGGTTCGCGGGTTTCTGACTTGCACCATGACTCCAGTGGGACTGGGTATTTCGTTGTGCGACGCTCGCCTTTGGACGACGATCTCTGAAGTGAACGCCTGTGGGGTGTTTGTGGTGATTAAGAGCGAGGCATCTTGTGGAGCACCGTATGGAGGAATGCCGCTCGTCCATTGATACTCTATAAGTCCCTCATGGATCTAGTGGGGTTGGATTTCTCTCAGGTTGCTGAATTCACGAAGGTTTCTATAGTCCTTATTGACATGTATCCTCACAGAGTTCCCTCCGCAAGGTCTTGTTGTATTGTTCTCCCTCTAAGTGTTCCACATTGGTTGATTCAGTTGATCGAGTTCTTGAGGAGATTGACTTTAAGTAGCACACCTTCTAGCGGCTACATCTGGCGAGAATGATTCCTACAACAAGGTAAACTAGGAACGCTCACAAAACTTGACAAAGATCACTGCCCCTTCTTGTTTCTTTTTTAATGAAAATAAAATAAAAAAAATAGCATGATGAAATACAAAAGAAAATTCTTTAAACATGATGAGGTCGCATTACGACTTCAATCCCAAATGCAGCGCTTGTCACATTTGGCATCATTTGATTGTGCCACAGTAGGGTGATCTGGAATCCAACAAGAAGAATTGCCACCTAAGTTCCTCTATTGCCCAGTAGTCAAACTCCTTTGGAAATAGTGAATGCGGGTCGGAAACGGGGGATGGGTTTTCTTCATTCTGAAACCAATGATTTAGTGAGTCGAAAATGGTGGTCAATTTGGATTTGGGATTTTGTAGCAGTGGGTGTAATGGTTGTAATAAACTGAAAATTTAATAAATAAAATGTAAAAAGAGCCTGCCAAAGCATCGAAGGATCTTGGAGCAGGATTTTAGAACCTTGAGAAGGGTCCCTGGATCATTCAGGGTGGGACAGCGTGATCATCCGGGCAGAAGGGATGATGTAGTGGACCAAAGCCTGGATATTACCATCTTTTGCAGAAAAAATAAATCTGAAGGCATCAATGAATTGACAGGTGGAGAGAAAAATCTACCTCATGGGACTTATAAGTGGATGATGGATAGCATCCCATGTGGGATGAGAGGATCATGGCACCATGAGCCAGTGATAACTGGGCGCGGAGATAACGCCAATTCGGGGATTAAAGGGAGATGAAAACCTTGTCAGATGAAGAGGAACGGGACGGTGGGTGCCATGATGAAGAAACGGGGGGGAGCCTCCGGCGCTAGATCCACCAGGCCTTCTACTTCAAAGTGGGGAAGGGTTCCTTGACCATCCTCCAGTTGTCTGGCATCCTTGGAGGGCCTTGTTTGGCTATGAAAAGTGCCAGAAAGCCAAAAGGGGAAAATGACGGGAAAAGCGGGAGGTGAAAGCTTCCCAAAAATTTAATGTGATGTTGAGTGATTTATCATTTATTACAGGTACAGGCTTATATGTCTCTTTCAGGAAGAGGAAAATTACAAATAATAACAAGCTTGACAAAATACATTGAGGGGTAGAAAGGAAAAACCAAAGCGGTCGTTTAAACCGCAACGGGAGAGCGACAGGGTTAACTAATATTACGGGTGAATTTGGTATTAGCATAATAAATACAAACATATGAAATTTGGAAATTTTAAATTTATGCCTGATGTTTAAGCTAAGCTAGCAAAATTTATTAACAGCGAAAATTTGATGCATAAGCGAAAAGAACTGGCGTGGGATTGCGAATTTTAGAAGCTGTCTGCAACAACTAAATTCATTGTTCTCTCTCTTGCATTTCTGATGTTTCACATTATACGGCTCCTGCTTTACTACTATTCCTTTACATCATTCATTTCTTCATGCTTTGAAATTGCCATTCGGCTTGCTGAGTGATGAACCGTATGAAATTGATGGAAATCAACCCGACTTTGGTTATGATTGGATTGACCGATAATTTTGGCTTCGATTCTCTGCGAAAACTACAAAAGCAACCTCGGAATGCGATTAGAAGTGCAATAGGGACCCAAAACATGTCAATTGGGTTAGCGATGCTAACAACGATGGTACACAAAGCTCAAAACCTAATGCATCTGTGGTTTAAAATACAGCACTTTTGAGCCTTAATCTCTCCACCACCGCCCACCTTTGAGAGGCCTGTCTTGCCTACAGTCCCACTCCGCATTAAGAGGACTGGTCACAGCTCCTGGCCCCAGATTTGATACTTTTGGGATGGCGAGACCAGGGAGCATGGTCTCCATCCTGCCCAGGACGTGGACATGCTCCGGGCAGCTATGGCTCAGATTTTGCGCAGCTTGGCGTTCTCTGCCTGTCCGGGAAAGCCATATCGCGATGGCGGCCTTGCAACTTCTTACTCTGCACATGCCACCCACGCCTGTGGCGATCCCTTGGATCGATAGGAGATGTGGTGATCGATTTGGCATCATGTGCTTTAATTGCTCAGGATATGTTTCTGTTTTTTACATTTATGTCTTCATGTTAAGCATTTTCACGACTTTTTGGTGGGTTGGGAGTTAATGTGTTCCGAATCGTCTCAGTTTTATTTTGTGTTTTAAGTTTGTCATTGGGTAGTAGTAATTGAGTGATGCCATGGTTGCTAATCAAGGATCCATTTTGACCTCTTCAAATCTTTTCAGAAAAACACAGTACAAGAGTCTACAAGAAAGGATCATGGGTTGTTAGATGATCGGGAGATTACATGTTTGTATAGGTAGGGGTGACATAGTAAGAATCACCTCCTTGATCAAAGTGATTCGGGTAGTCTTCCACGCCCATACATGTGATCTCAGGTATGCCTAGGCTTCGGGACCCCGGATTTGCCAGCAGTTCCACAGGCAACAGGGTTTCCAAACACCCTAAGTGGGATATAGAGAGTTGCCATCCAGGCTGACCAAAAAAAAAAAAAAAAAAAAGAAAGAAAAATATCAGAAACTAAAATGAATAGAATAAGTGGGATCTTTTAGTTGGAATCCCAAGGGCACAGTCGAGGGTTTTAAGAGCTAATGCTACGAGCCAGCGGCGGAAACCGTGACTTCTTCCCTTGTTACATGGGACGGAGGATGGAGTTTCCCACAATGTCCCCAGGGCTCGTAGCTTTTGGTTGAGTGTTCGGGGTGAAGTTCGAGGGCTGGGTGCTGGTGCCCAGCAACCAGCGGGTGGAGAAGTCCTGCTTGAATCCCACTACAGGGAACATTGAACAAAAAAAAAAAAAAAAAAAAAACTTACGAGACACTAATGTGGTCTTTCATGAGTAAGGTAGGTTAGTATGAATAAAAGATTAGTTCTTATCCTTTCGTGGTTAGACTATCCCAAATGGGCAAGTTGAATTCAAGTTTTGGGAGATCTTAGAGGCGGGATTATATGCTAGAATCATGCATCAAATGCACATGAACTTCGGCGGGAGAACGTGAAGGCTCAGGAGTTGTTTCGCTTGTCAGCGAAAATCGTTGCGGTGCTGTCGAACGGCTGCACGGGATCTCGCGAAGTTTAAGTCAAGACTGAAGATTTTGAACCGTTCGCATTTGGTCTTCTTTTGAAGCGTGTTGCGCTCACGCTAGTAACGATTTGGACTGTTTGTTTATTTTTATTGCCATAGGTTTAGTGACTGTACGTAGGTTGAAGCAGATACCCCGTTGAGGTGATGATCGTCAGCATTCGCTCATCTTTTGTATCTTTCTGTTTGCAGTTCGGCACGCGTGACCGTAGGCCGATATTACCCTACTACATGGTTTTGATTCTTGCCATGGGTGAGTGTTGGTGCAGGAAGCATTTTGTGGAGATGCAAAGAAGGAAAGAGTGAGACCCGAGCGCTGCGACAATGACATTACAGCAGTGACATTAGATGATTCAGCGTTGAGTCAAAGCTATAGAGATGATCCGGTACCAAAGGTGTTTCCAGTGGGCTCATGGGATGAAGATGGTCTGGCGAGACCAGAGAGATCATTAACTAAACAATTTTTCACACCATATTTCTATCTTCTCTCAGCTTGTATCAATGATTATAATGGATTGCAACTCTTCTTTCATTATGTTATTGAATTTTATTTCCGGGGTTTTGAGCGAACACCTTCATGATTACGCGGACAGGTTTTGATATTTTTATTTGGACCCATTGCTTGAGGTCCTGTGGGCATGTAGGCGGTTATTTCGCGGATGTATCTCAGCCAGCTGTGACTGCGATCTTTGGACCTGCTCAGGGATTGGGAGCGTCAGGACTTCTGGGGGGATGCGGTGACTGCACTTGACCCGGTCGGCGACTCAGGATCATCCCGGGCCGAGTGTAGCAGTCAGTTCAGGGCATTGATTTTCCAGATCAGGACAGGAAGATCTTGACCTACCATGCAAGTGGGAGAAGATACACCTGGGGAGATCAGTGTCTGACGATGATCTGGGTGATCTTGAGAACTAAGTCAACCATTAAACAGAATCATTCACTTCTGAATTGCATTCATCAAGATGGGAGCGAGCTGAGTTTCAGCAAAACATAATTTAAAGTAATTTGGGATTTGTTTTGATTACTCCGTGATCCAAATTGATGCCAAATACAGAGTCCCAGTGACTATGGGTGATGATTTCGATGCATTGTTGGCGCCTCCTGTGGGATGAACTATCTTGTGCTTGAACATACTTGCTGGCGTGCTGTTAACAAATCAAACTGCAGTTTATGATTTTACATAAACTTTGTAGCCTGTCGCCTTCATAACTCAAGTCGTTGTCAAGCTTGAGATCATTACTTAATTGAATAAAAGCGAAAACGGAAGAATGGAGAGACGAGACATTCCATGAACGTGAGAAACGAGAGCTGCGGGATCATCAATAAGTTTCTTGTACGTTTTGATTTGCTCTTTTATATAATCTTCTTCGCTTCATTATAATCTGTATGGATCTTCAAAATCAACGATCTGTGTTTATTTACATGAATTATGAACTATCAACTCTACTCACGTGAACTAGGTTTTAGATGTCTTATTCCTATTTCTGGATGATAGTTAATAAATTGCCTGTTCAAGTTTTTATTTCTTAGTGAAGTGAGATATCTAACATCTCATTAAATATAGCTTTTTCTTGATCTAATATGAAGTGCATGCTTTCAATTTAAAAAGGTTTTAAGATCTGGGGAGATCAGTCAGCCTGGGACTATTAGACCTATGTGTTACTCTGACTCGGCAGAGGAAGCGAATTCACCTCTACCAGCTACGGAGGTTTTATCAAATCAGTCACGGGGTTTTTCAGCTGGCATAAAATCGATCGATCGTGCCGGGTTTTTTGAGAGCGAGTACGGCCAGCTTATGCCGGGATCAGGTGCTCAGTGCTGAGAGACCGAATGAGGTCTGGAATATGCGCATGATAGGTACAGCGATCTGCCGGCCGTTCTTCTGACCATCCATCAGGCCGGGGAGGAGGGGTGGTGAAACAAACCTAATGACCTGACCAGTAAACTCACACGCCCCTTTATCTTTCATTAGGCTGCCCCGAAAGAATCTGGCAACCTGAGACCGACAAAGATCAAATAATATTAATAATTGGTTGTTGATTGTTTTAAACTCTTTATGGATGTTGACTTATCTTGGGTGGCAGCTCAGTGGGGTTTGCTGAAAGGGTGATTTGCCGCCGTAGTTTGAGGCGTCACGTCGTCACGGCAGCTTCGGTTAAGCGAATCGATTCTGGATTCCATGCGCTGGCGACTTTCTGATCCACGAACTCTGTTGCCTTGTTTCGTGCCTCCGACGTGTGCCTGGGCACCGTGGCGCCTCACTAAACGTGCCGACGGTGTGCGCCGCTTTCGTTACAAGCCACCCTTCTCTAGGTGTTTACCTCTTGTGGCGAGTCTACGCAGGTGACAAACTGCGTTCCCAAAATTGGGAGCTGCCCATTGGATTGATAACATAAGATAAGTGGGGTTTTGACAGTGTGTTGAGGAAATCGAAGAACATCCACGGGCAGTTTTGGAAGGGACAGGACTAAGCGGTGATGTGGAACTTCTTCTTCTTACGGCCAAAAGAGGTTTCTGTTTGCACCAAAATAGTGGAGTACAGACCTTGTTTTGGAGAGAATCTTGCGGGACCATGTTGTGTGAGCAACTCAAGGGTGTGCTGCCGCCTCTTTCAGAGGCCTAGGTGGTTCAGCCAGAGAGTCATCAGGATCTTAGAGCGCCTGTTTTTGGCTTCTCTTTGAGAGGGTCATAAATACAGCATGCGACGCGGTGGCGAGGGTGATCAAAGGGTATCCCCGCCAGGCGCACCGGTTTATATCCGAACTACCGGGACGTTCGTTTGGCCCCCCGACGATTTGTTCTGGCCGGATGCATCTATAAGCCGCTTGTTGTTGCAGCTGAGACGGTCTGGGATGTTCGTGGAGCGCAGCCACTCGCCCGGTTGCCGCGCGGGAGTAGAAACTGTTTCTGCCGGCTGTTCGACTTGGCCCGGGGTGCCCGATCACTTTCTCCGACTTCAAACTGGAGTACTGTTTTTATCGGTTCACGCCAGCGCTTGAAACTTGCGACTGCGAGCATATGTTTTACTTCCCGGGTGTTCATCTTCCCGGATCGCGTTTGCAGATCCAGCCGATCTCACCGACTTTCGGCCCTTCAGGCGCCATCGAATTCCCCAGCATGCCACGAGAAACGCCTCACTTTGCCCGAGAACAGATGGCGTGTTTCACCGTCAGTTGCACACAAGGACTGCCATACGGGGTGTCTTTATGCGCTGCGTCGACAATCCCCGAAGATTGCCACCAGCTCGCCTCTGCTCGGATGACTTTGTTGTTCTGAGGCTGCATTGCGTGACCGAATTTATTAACAAAGTTGCCTCCATGAGGATACCCGGTCCGCTGGCGTTCCGACACGATCTGGACCGGAATAGTTTCATGGCGTATGTGTGTCGATAGTGTTGCTCCATTAATAAGATGCAGGTTATTTGCGATTCGATTCTCGTGCAGATGATCTACTTATTAAATTAGTGGCACCGAACTATCTTTCTGGCGGATCTTAAGATTAGTTACCATCGGATTTATGTATTTGTCGGCGATGAATGGAAAACGTTTACCGTTCTGAAGGTCTCTTTAGGTGTGGCTCGTCATGCCTTTCGGGTTGTCAAATGCTCCTAGCACATTAATGCGAGTGATGAATCAGACACTTCATCCTTTCATAGGGAAATTTGTTGTCGTTTATTTTGACGATATTCTTATTTTCAACGCTAACATAGAGGACCATGTTTGGCATCTACATACAGTTCTAACAGGGCAAGATCAATTTTATGCGGCAATTAAAAAATGTTAGTTTGCCACAGACAAGGTTTTATTTCTCGACTATGTCATCTCCCAGGAAGGTCTTGCAGTTGATCAGTTGAAGGTCGAGGCCATTCAATCATGGTCAATCCCCACCACCCTCACATCCGTTTGCAGCTTTCATGGTCTAACATCATTCTATCGATGGTTCATTCTTCACTTTAGTAGCATTGTAGCTCCTTTCACAGACGGGAAGGTAAGTTTGTGTGGACTCTAGAGGCAACTCAGGCCTTTGCTTTGATTAAGAGGAAGCTCCCAACAACCTCAATACTTTTGCTTCTCGACTTCTCTATCATGTTCGAGTTACATAGTGATGTTTCGAAGGTGACATCGGTCTTGTCTAAAAAAATTACGACAAAGGCGGCTTTGTAACTTTGGTGGTAGCTTCCGGTGCTACATCTTGCTCACGACACTTATGATGTTGAGGTTACATGCGGTGGATTCGAGCCATGAGCATTAGTGACATTATCTCTTCCATCGGCAGTTTGTCTATATACACTAATCACGATGCATTTATTGAAATACTTAGGCACCTGGGGTAAGGTTTCGACACGACATGCATCATGGATTGCCTTTCCTGACGATTCACCTTAAGCGTCGAAGCATAAGTCGAGGCGCCTTGCTTAAAAAAAGTGAAGGCGATGCCTGGCCGTGCACATCCTTGCTCGCATCGCCTAGTTTCGGTATCTTTTTCGATCAGCACCAACTATTTTATGGGGTTTTATAAAACCCAGGAAGTAAATTTGAATTTTCCAAAAGAGCGCAAGAAAGCGATTATGATGTAAGCTAAGGAAGTACGGGTTGCGAACCTATGAGGTACTACAGATCTGGATGACAAAACGGACCTCATAGTTGGATTAGGTCTTCTGCAATCTAGTTACCCAAACTTAATTTCGTTGAATTCAGAACAATAAGATTTTCATGAATTTCGGACAGATTATGCAGTAAAATGAGGATTTGAGAAATAATTTAAGTAATGTTCATTTAAAATGATTTGAACTTGAACCAAGATGAAATAAATCCTTTCGGGGCATAACGAGCCGGACCGGTGCGGTTCAGCGTGGGCGCAGCGTGTAGAGCCACTCACTTGAGCAAGTGGGGGACTTAGGGGAAAATATCCAAATTTTCCCATTCTTTGTCACTTGTTCTAATTACGGGAGAGAAAGAGAGAAAGGAGGAGAGAGCTAAGATTTTCTTTCTTCAATCTATAGAGTTCTGTTGGTCGGATTTCGCCAAGTCAAGAACGAAAGTTCATCGCATCGATGAGGGGTATGTGTGAGTACCTAGAATGAGGGATTTCACCGAAGATCCAAGGAAGGAGATTTGGGGAAAATCGAAGTCTTTGGGTTAGGAAGTGTTTTTGAGACTTCCTATCAGTGTTTCTACGCTCCAAGAGGTAGGGATTCTTCCTACCTTAGTTTATTTTCTACATTTGGGTTGAGAAAAAGAGGTATTTCGTTTTAGGGCCTATTTTGGTGAAGGAAAAATGGGATTTTGGAGTTCCAGTGATGTTCTTTTCCTAAGCAAAGGCATGAATCTTCCCAAGGAAGATTGGCTGTTCACTTAGGCGAAAGAAGACTTCGTACAGGCGCAGGGGTGGTTTACTTGAGCAAACCGAGACCTTAAGATGGACGGACAGTCGCCTGGCCGAGAAAGAGCTTCGCCTAGGCGAACCTCTTCACCTAGGAGAAGGAGGGCTTCGCCTAAGGCAAGCAAGTTCTTACGATGGCTGTGAGGAGGCCCGTTTGAAGCCGGTGTGTGGCTTGTTTGGGGCTTGACACATAGCTTGCTGGGAGCTGTGTAAAGCGATTTTGAGCATGCTATATGCCCGCGATTGGTTTCAAATGTTCGAGTGTTATTACTTGCCCTTCATAATAACATGTGTGGTTGTGACTTATTGAAATATTGATATGTGTGTTCTTATATATATTGACATTGGAATAAATGTTTATTTTGGAAATTATATGCATGTGATATATTGTCTAGGATCTCTGAGTAAATTGTATTGTTATATTTTCCATATGGCATTCATTACATGTGGGACATGGCATTAACTTGCATTGCATATGCATTGGAACATCGTATTTCATGGGTGTGGGTGCATGGTGATTTCTAACGACAGTGGTACGTTTGATTCAATGCCAGTTAAGGGAAAATCAGTGTATCTCGAATCATGAAAATTTATAAAACCTAATACCTTATACCTTTTTCACAGTGATAGCGAACTAATGCGGTATAGTGGTTCTAGGATCGTCCCACATGAATGAGTTTTTCTTCATGCAAATGACTAACGATGGTGCTTAGGCGGTGGGTGAATTTGGATTTTGGGACTTTATAAAAACAGTGGGATTTTGGTAAAAACAGTGAGGGTTGGTTGTGTGTAGATTGAAATTAAAATGAAGAAAAATAAGAAAAGAACTCCTTGAAGTCTCAGGCCACTGGGTTAGGGTCTTTAGGGCAACCAACATGTCCTTGGGTCTTTTTCCTCCCGTTGGGGAAGATGACCTATAGTCATTTCCCAAATCGGATCTTCATTTAGCTTTAAAACCTAAACCTTAAAATTTTCCTTCTTGAAACAAGGCATTTAATGGGCATAAATGTCCTTGACAATGAGAAACACATCTCAAAGCTCACCCTACGGTAACTAATAGAAGGCAACTAGCCGGATAACGATTGAGGATGTGGTAAGTATCCATTGTACCCAAAAAGCTTGCCAAATACATGTTAGTGAGGACGGTTTTGAATTTAAACCTATTGTGCAGCGAGGCATGCTTGACCATAAATGCTCACATGAAAAGCAAGAGAGAAACAGTTAGTTTTACCTCAAAGCGGCACCCGGTGGCCTTCCTTCAAGGATGGGGGGGAGGTTTAGCCAGGTATCCCTTGATTTATCATCATCGGTGTTTGGATACGAAAAGGAAAGTGAGGAAAGTGAAGCAAAAAGAAAAGAAGCGGGAGGCGCTTCCCAAAAAAGAATTTTATAAAAAATGAAGAGATGCCTTACGATTGCTTGGCTTTGAGACCTTTATAATAACCCCTCATCTGAAATACCAAAAAAAACCAAGAAAACAACATTTACAATAGAGTAGCTTGGGAAAGAAAACCAAAAGTTACAAAGGAAAATTCAAAATGTCGAAAGCGGGATGAAACCGAGTGGCACGGGGAAGGCAATTTCACCATGGTGCGAAATTTCACCTTGTGGTGAAATTCTGCTTCTCTTCTTTCTTTGCTTACGCTCCTTCTTTTCATGCGAGTCTGCTCCTTCTTTCCTTAGATTACGCTCGCTTCTTTCACTTGATTCGATGTAATGTGCGAGTTCGACTCGAATTCTTCGTGGATCGACTCAACAAATTTGGCATTAATAGCTTGAAACTGAAATTAGCCACAAAATGCAATCGGTAGAATAGCAGGGACAGCAATGTGTAAATCGGGTTAGTCGGTTGATTAGTGCGAAAAGTCTTTGGCGGCAAATAAACGGGGGTTGAAATAGCGCTTTTTGAGCCTTATCCACTGACCACATTGCTAGTCCTTATCAGTGAGAAATAAAGAAAGAGAGGGGCATACGAGGCGATAAAAAAATGATGTTCACAAAAATTTATTATATTTGAAAAGGTTGTGAATGAGTAATGCCACAACCCTCGTGAGAATCACTTGAAACCCTTACTTGATAACTATCTCGAGAGAATGAATGCCATCTGAAATTAAGTATCGAAAAGAGCCTCATTCTTGTGAATGACGGAGACTTCCACAGAAACCCTAAGTGTTTGTTTGATCGGAGTTCTCATGATAAGCTAGCCATTTGCACTCTCCCAAACGAGCTACGCTGCAGCCAGGACACTAACGACCTAAATAGATCAAGACCAAAGCTACATTACAACTCTTTTGTGTTGTAGGGGTCTGTGTGAGGAATCGACCTCACCCAGTCCATGTAACGGGGATCACATTGACTCGACCAATTAAGGCTTAAGGGCATCAAGTCATAAAGTGCTTCGACCTGAAACTCTTCGGGTTTCACCGGACTAGAGATGATTTCGAGACTCCAGCACCTACAACTTCCTAAACTCCACCCATCCACCAGAATATGCATGACACTAAGTCGAGTGGCTCCCAACCCGATTAACCTTAGAGACACCAGAGCTTTAAAAGCTTGCCGTATACTTCTCGGACCGTGCTTTCTGGGTTTTGAGGAAAATGTTTGATTTTCTTCTTTTTCTTTTTTCTTTTTCACTTCTTTTTATTTTGGAAGACACATTGTCCTCCTTTTCATGGGGGTCCTTAACCTATTTAAAGGTAATCAACGAAACTAGGGTAGGTTTTGCAAAGTTTAGGAGGTTAAGGCGATTCTCGTCCACGTGTTGAAACCTAATGTGCATAATGAGTGGTTAAATTTGGGGTGGAAGAAAAGGTCGAAAGCGCAAAGAATTCAACTTCAACAATCCATCCACTCCAGCCCAGGCATGGCATCAATCTAACATCAACAGGATTAGACAAAGTTTCAATTTTCCAACTTGAAGGTTAGGCAAAACCACAAAAAAAAAAAAAAGGGTGCAAAAATGGGTGCAATTTGAATTGAAAAAGTAAGTTGTATAGTCACATTGTCCGCAATGGGGCTTGGATTGGAAAGTTAGAGAAGGAAGTGTTACCTCCTTGATGAGATGTACCCGTTTTTGTATAAGAGACTTCTCAAGCTTTCCAGGCACTTATTCGCTCAGTTTGAGCGAATGAACAAGTTAGGAGAAAAGGAGGAAAAAGTGACTAGTTGGAGAATTTTGAAAATTACACCTTTTTAATAATTTCAAAGAAGTGTTATTTCTGGATATATTTAGTTCTACACTCAGCTTTCCAACGATACCAAAATTACCACAGCTTGAGTTCGGATGAGAAAGTTATGGGCGAGAAACAAAATGGGTACACATTGTTTAGTGCGAAAATTCGCACACAATTGCGAAATTTTGCTCTGGTGCCAAATTTATAGCGATTGCGAAAATTCGCACCTTTATAAAAACTTATTTTTCCGATCTTTTACGTGCTTGTCTGCATCCTCTGCCAAAATTTGACAAGCTGCAAAAATAACACAGGAAAAATTAAAAAACACAAAAAAAATTAAAAATAAAAGTAAAAACAATTAACTTAGAATTAGAAAAGTAAAGAGAGAAAAAAATAAATAAATCAAAATAAAATAAAATAAAATAAGAAAATCAAAAATAAAAACTAGAAACTAAGACTCCCCAAACCGGTTTCTTTAACTGTGGAGAATTTCTTAGAAGCTAGTGGGTAGTATGTAATTCTTGAGGTTTAGGTGTAATCTGAATAACACCACAGACATCGGCTTTGCCGGCATGCAATATGAGCGGCTGCCATTGTATTTGATGTAGTGGCAAAGGCTTGAACAATGACCACTAGCTTCTTGAGGTTTTGGCCACTAGCTTCTTGATATTAAGCAGGCGTAGCGTGATGGACTAGGCCTTAGCTTTACAGCAGGAGTTTCGGGGTGGATCAGCCTGTGTGTAGGTATACACTTGGTTTATAGGTGCCGCAATGCGATGGCTCGGGTAGTGGCTGGGGCTCCTTCCATTTCTTCCTTTCCACTACCCTCTCGGGCCAAGATTGGGAGGTTTCTTCTTTCTCCCATGGACAAACAAACGTAATCCAAGTGTCTCGAGGATTCAAAATTTTCTATCAACCCGGTAGCCGTTGACACCGCCTCTACCATGGTGTCACTTAGTACTCTTCCTCCGACTTTCCTCTTGATGAACAGATGTTAAGGATTGGCAAGCCTTAGAAATTGGAGCACTCGAAGGTTGTCAAATTGTCGATCAATTCCACCGTGGGTGTGCACACCCTATTTAATCACCCACTTGGAAGCCCATCTAATTTTCAACCAGGAGTTCTCTATAGAAGGAACTTTGACTCTCCACACTCAATACACACTGCCTTTCCGCAGTTCAGCTTGGTGAGGTTCAGATGGCTTGTTCCATCGTGGAGAGGTTAACCCTAGTGGTCGAGGCCAAGACATAAAGAAGCATACCGTAGATGGGAGGGTGCATACTGGAGGTCTGATCCCATGATAATTTGTGTGGTTCCCAACTAGGGCTGGAAAGCATTTCCATATGGTGCATTTGTTGAGGCACCATGGTAGAGGAACACCACCATGGATTTCTATAGTCCTCATGGACCTATTACATTAGATTTCACTCCACTGTACGACTATGTCGTTTTCTCAGATGTTCCATCGTCACAACCGATATTCAATCACTAGGGCTCCTCAAGAATACTGACTTTGATCAATCTGTTTTATGGATTCTTTAACGACTCGGAAAATGTACTCGCACTACTGACAACAGAGAAAATACAGAACAAGAAAAGAAGACAGTCAATACCTAAAAGGGGTAATGTTAATCGAAAAATATATAAACAGAGGAAGCAAAATTGAGCTAAACTTCCGTAAATCAAACGTGTAATAAATAGTTCACCAGATCTTGTGATGAGGATCACAAGTGCTCAACTGCTCATCAATTGCACTTAGGCACCATCCCTGGCAACGACGCCATTTGATTCGCGGCAATTAAGGTACCGTTTGATTCAATGCCCAGTTAGGGCAAATCGAGTGTCTCGAATCAACAAAATTTATAAAACCTAATACCTTATACTACCGTAGCATAGCACGGTAGTGGTTATGATTGTCCACAGGATGGGTTTTCTTCATGTAAATGACTACAAAGAAGTGCTTTAAACTCGTGAATTTAATTTGGATTTTGGGATTTTATAAAACAGGATTTCGTAAAAATAAAGCCGAGGGTCGGGTCAGTAGGCCGATTGAAAATTAAATGAAGAAAAATAGAAAAGAACTCCTCAAGTCCAGGCCATCGTTAGTTTTTAGAAAAACTAACAACATGTCCTGGGTCTTTTTTCCTCCGTTGGGGAAGAGAGAGACCTATAAATAGCTTCCCGAACCGATCTTCATTTAGCTTTAAAAACTCAAACCCAAATTTCTTCTTGAAACAAGGCATTAATGGGCATAAATGTCCTTGATGGTGAGAAAACACATCTCAAACTCACCCCACAAGAACTAATAGAAGACAAACTAACTGATAATTATGGGATCTAGTGGTAAGTATCCACCTGCACTGTGCAAGCTTGCCAACACATGTTAGTGAAATGCTTGAAGATTTAAACCTATTGTGAAAGTGTGAATCACAACAACCATAAATGCCTACATGAAAAGCAAGAGAATTTTTGGTTTACCCAAAACTAGCACCTGCTGGCCTTCCCCCCTTCAAGGATGGGAGGTTTAGCTAACATCCCTTGATTTGTCATCATCATGGTGTTTGACTACCAAAGAAAAGGTAGAAAGCGAGGAAAGGGAAGAAAAGAAGAGAGGAGCTAAAGGCTTCCCCCAAAAAGAAATTTTATAAAAAATGAAAGAGATGCCTTACAGTGCTTAGCCCGGGCCTTTATGCCAACCCTCATACAAATACCAAACCCAAAGAAAAGGACATCAAGCACAATGGGGCAAACGGGTTGAAACCAAAAAGTTACAAAGAAAGTCAAAATACAAAGCGCGTGGATGAACATGGCATTGTGGAAGCAATTTCAAGATCGATAGTGCGAATTTCGCAATGTGAGCGCAATTCTCCGCTTTCTTCTTCTTTGCTTCATTCCTTCTTCGATTCTGGCTTCTCCTTCTTTCCTTCGACTGACCGTAGAATGCGAGTTCGACCAATTCTTCGTGTTTGACCGACTAACAACTTCGCATTAATAGTTTGCAAAACTAAGCAAATTAGCCACAAAATGCAATCGTAGAATAACCGGACCTTAATGTGCAAAATCGGGTTAATTCGGTTGATTAGTACACAAAAGTGCTCAAAACCTTAATAAAATGTGGTCTTCAAAATAACACTTTGGAAAGATCTTAATCCATGGTTGGGTATTAAACATGAAAATCAGACTGAAGGAGCTGGTTTCAAGACCGCTGACGGTGTCCAACAGAGTCGCACAATTTGCACAGAATGAAAAACTTGTGTCGGGTAATAGCAAGAAGGGCTAGACACTCCCTCGGGTGAAAGACCCGGACTAGTTTACTATACTCCGACGATGAAAGTCCAAAAGTGAGATAAAAGTGAGCAAATGGTGGACTCCAAAATTACACCCACAAAAAGACACAATGGTTTTGTGTATAAATGTTCATTCAGGATTGACATCTAAAAGTGTTGGCTGCAGCAAAAACATGACTTTGTTTAGTAAAGGATCATTGGACAATCCAACAATGATCAGTTTTATCACACATGCAAATTGTAATATAGGCGGAGTTCAGAAAGACTCAGCATGGTGCACGAGTGGGTCCTATCTCATTTCATAGCATAACACATAGGATTCAGGTTAGAATTGTAATATCTTATTTTGGAATGTTGATGTGAAGTGGCATTGCATGTGCACTTAGGTAGGAGTAGCCTGCAGAATTACTCTATTTGGGTGGCTCACCCTATATGGGAAAACATTTCAAAGGGATGTACGGGAAGGTTCTATGGGTCGCAAGGATGAAGAAAGCCAACATTGCTTGATGGATTCTTTTGTGAAAATCATAAGAAACTTTCTTGACATGTATTTTGTTGTAAAGAATTGTAATTAAAAACATGTGAATTGTTTTTAATATATATATATATATATATATATATATATATATATATATATATATATCTTTTTGTATATTTTGTAAAAAGAAGATAAATGGATCCCAGTAAGTGGGATATACAGGTGGTATCTAAGCCACATTAATATCCACTGGGCATCGGTTGATAGTTAAATCAATGATCCCCGGATTTTGGTCCGTCACGTTAGACAAACACAGGTGTGATTACCTAGTATTGATATGGCATGAGTTTGCACTCATTATATTTATTGTATCATGTTTATGCTTAATATGCTACACATGATTGTGTGTTGTGTGTCAGGTTGTGTGAATAGTCATGTATGAAATGTGTATGGGAAAAAGAGGAACAAATGTATAGAAAGATAAAACCCTTAGGGGTCTGGAAAAGAACAAACTGATAGGTTCGGGATGTTGAGGTCTATTAGTAGTTGGCACATGCACTACTAGTTAGATAATCAGGGAAATTTCAAGGCTTATACTTGATCCCTATTTCTTTGGGATACTGTGTATGATTGAATTGCTATCTAAAAAATGTAGATGGCTAGTCAAGGAAGAGAACGTTGAGGCGATGGACGGAGCAACAACCAATCACCATCGGCCTTTGATCAACGAACCTTCATGGAGGTTATTGATGTTTGTGGATTTCTAAGACATATGTGCAGACAGTAAACAGGCTACACCACCATTACATAGTGTAATCGTGGGCTAGGGAGGGTCGAGCAACCTCTAAAGGTTCAAGGCACATCAATCCTTCGACTCAAGGAGGAGGGAACCACGGAAGCTGGGATCATTGGGCCCCAGCAATGGGCAAGATTCGGGAGGCTGAGATCACCTCCGATGCCACGTGCATGGGCTAGTCGCATTCCAACTAGAGGGTGAATCCCAAGTATGGTGGGATTGGGTCAAAGCCTCAAGGAACTTGGAGGCAATGACATGGGAAGAGTTCCATGAGATCTTCATGGGCAAGTATTTCCCGGCATTTGCACAACATGGAAAGGCTTGAGATTTCCTAGAACTGAAACAAGGAACGATGACAATGCTCAAATACGTGGCTAAGTTCACTGAATTAGCACGTTTCGCCAATGACTATGTGGCCACAGACATGGCCAAAGTGAGAAAGTTTGAGGATGGTCTGAAATTCATCCATCCAGGTAAATCGTGGACTTCTCTATACAAGATATGGACTTATTATCAAGATAGCTATGGTCATTAGAGAGAGGGCGACAATGCAATTCCAGCATCCCGGATGCGAAGGCCAAAGATAAGGTAAGAGGAAGGAGAACCAACCTTCTTCTTCTAGTTCAGGGAAAAAGCAAAGGACTTTACTATGAGTTTTCGTGACGTATCGCAAATGACAAAAAGCCAAGGCCGTAGGTCAATCATCCCAAGATGGGACGCATTTTGTGGGGCCACAGCCAGCCGTAGGGATATGTTTTTCATTGCCACCACTCAAACACTAGAAACAATTGTTCTATGGGATCCTAGAGTTGCGGGGACACTCCTGGGCCCAGTCATCAGGACGCTCGCATTTAGTCATATTCCTCCTGCACTCCACCATGGGCTAGGGTAACCAAAGATCAACTTAAGGCCAGACAGCCCTCGCTACCTTATATTCAAACCGACGCTGTATGGGTCGGGGTCGAGGCCAGGGCTCACAAGCTGGGACTTTAGGGGCCCAAGGGCATGTCTACACCATCACACCTTAGGCTAAGCTTGCATCAAGCAAGATATTCACAAGAACATTTCTACTCTTTCTTACTAAGAGTATTGTTTGATTCTCAAAATTCATTCATCTATCAGACACGTGTTAAAGATTCGGGCTTAGAGGTTGAAACCTTGGAAGAGTCGTTGTACAAGTTCTCCCCTAGACGAGAATGAGTGATGATATATCAGAATTGTGAGTTAGAGATCTCACACTCTACTGGGCCCAGACCCCAAGGTCATAATATGTCGGAGTTCGATGTCATCAACCGACGGACTCGATTAGTACACACCTGGTCGCCATTGATCAGGATCGTAAGAGGTTTATCGCACAACCCTAGATCGTATCTGCTTTATGTTTCAGGGGATAAGCACGATGTTTACCCCAAGCCGTGTACGAATTCTAGTTGGTATGTAGTTGATGGTCAGTTGCAAGGCCTACCAAGTAGAGGACGAGGCGAGATAAGAGGCAGCCCACTTTCAAACGATTTGTGAGTATGAGGACGCTCTGAATAACTACCAAGATTACCTTCGCGATAGGATATAGGACTTTCATTAGTTGAAAGCACCTGGTACATCGCCTATTTCTATGACTCTGCATAAAAGCATGTTGAGTTGCAGAAACTTAAAGTCCAATTACAAGAATTGTTGGACAGGTGTTTTATTAGACCGAGCACTTCACCTTGGGCGCTTCGGTGTTGTTTGCTAAGAAGAAGGACAAGACCCTTCGTTTATGTATAGACTATTGACAGTTGAACAGGGTTACCTTAAAGAATAGGTACCCTTTTCCGAGGATTGATGACTTATTTGATCAGTTGAGAGGGGCGTGAGTTTATTCCAAGATAGATTTCACATCTGCTACACTGGCTATAAGGAAGGCGACATCCCTAAGACGGCATTTAGGACGTGGTATGGGCATTTTGAGTTCATAGTAATGTCTTTCGAATTGACAAATGCTCCAGTGGTATTCATGGATCTCGGGCGTATGGTATTCCAACCCATCTCCGACCGCTCGTCAGAGTTCGCTGACACATCTTTGATCTACTCAAAGTCTAAGGAGGAGCATGAGGGTCATTTTAGGATTATGCTCCAAGTTTTGAGAGACCAACAATTGTATGCCAAATTTAGTAAGTGTGAATTTTGGCTTACTAGGGTGAAATTCTTGGGCATGTGGTATCTGCTTCGGGTGTATCCGTGGACTTAGAAAAGGTTGAGGCAATTATGAACTGGGAGAGCTGGAAGTTAGTCTTTGAGATACGCAGTTTCTTGGGATTGGTAGGGTACATAGTGTATTGTGATGCCTCATGATGACTTGGATGTGTTTTGATGCAAAGCCCAGAGGGTAGGCCATTGCTTCATAAATTAAAGAACCACGAGTAGGGTTACCCTACATATGACATGGAGTCAACATTATCTTTCCAGAAGGCTTGGCACCAATCGTTCATACGATGAGCGAGTTCGAGGTGTTTTCTGACCACAAGAATCTAAAGTACATTTTCACACAGTGGAACCTCAACATAAAGCAACGCAGGTGGATGGAATACCTGAAGGACTATGACTTCACTTTGCACCATCCCGATAAGGCAAATGTGGTGGCTGATGACTGAATGGAAGTCACTGGAGCAAGTTGGCTAGTGTGGCCTCGAGGTGTATGCTTGAGGTTGTGGGATAGTTTTGGTTGCACTACAAGGATCAGCTCAAGGTACTAGGAGCTTAGTGGCTACGCCTTCCTATTGAGCTGAGCGTATCAGCCTACACAGACATAGAGATATCAGTCTAATGTGGACTCATGGTGTTTTGATACAAGTGACGGAAGGCGAAATAATATCACACATATGGTAGTCTTCGGTAGGGGATGGGTTATGGTCTCCTTAACATAGAACCCGGGTAGAGATCCTCGTGAGCCCATATTCATTGTTGTGCATCAGGTACATGAAGACGTACTTACAAAGACTTACTCATATTACGAGTAAGATGAAGAAACACGTTGGAGATTTTGTTCAAGCCGATACACTACTGTCGCTGGGGCAAAGGTCATCAATAGGAGGTCAATGAGGTTACCGAGCCCTTATAGCTTAGTGGAAGTGGAGCATATCATGGCTGGATTTTAGACATTCGCCATACCGGAGCATCGCAAGGCATGATCTGAGTGTAAGATAGCGGGACCAGCCTACTAAGAATTGACGCACTTTTTGGGCGTGGATGGCGCTCATCACTAGAGAATTCGCAGTGCGTGCGTACGGGAAATTGTTCGATTACATGGAGTACCAATATCTATAGTATCAGATTGGGATCCTCTCACTTTTGGAAGAGCTTCCAGCGGGCCATGGGGACACAGTTGATGATGAGCACAGCTTTTCATCCCCAGACGGACGGTCAGTGAGAGAGAACCATCCAGACGTTAGAGTACATGCTACGGGCATGCGTTCTAGATCTCAATGGTAGTTGGGAAGAACATTTACCCTTAGTGGAATTCTCTTACTGTGACGCCCCTATCCTGGGGGTCGGTTGACAACCCGTCAACCCGCGAAGAATTTGTGGACGTCGGGTAACCCGACACCACTCCATTGAGTTCCCTTTAACTAGGACCCAGATTTACTTGAAAATCGAGGCTCAGTCTTCTTTGTCTTCAGGAGCTCTGCCCGATATCCATACAACTTGTGAAATTTCATGACAACCTGTCCCGATTTTATGCATGACCACAGGGTCCACATACAAATAAAAATAGCCACGTAGGGCCCATTTATCCATATAAATGCAATCTATATCACCGACCACGAGTTATTACATCACTCTTAATACAAAAAAGATTATATTAAAACTAACATATTCTAATATAATATACAAAACATGAATCAAGACCACAATCCGGCCCACTTCATAATTCTGGCCTCTAAAAGGCACCGTGCGCTTACATGTCACGTACTGAAAGGGTGTCCCACGGCTGGGGGTGAGCTAACGCCTAGTAAGAAATAAGTCCTACAAGGGCTCTCCCCACCCTAAATGCACATGAATGGTCAAACAACCCGAGCACACACCCGACTGGGACATCTGATCCAGCCTGAAAATCCTACTTGTCATGAATGAGACGCGACTCATCATGCCCCATGTATCAAGTCCTCATCGACTCCCTCAAACATGCATTTTGCCATGAATGAAAACCATTTCCAAACATAGGTATTTGTTTACCAGTGGACAACATAAATTATAAATAGTGGACTCGGAGTAATCTATTTTGTGGAATGACCCTCAGTGTATATCAATTAGGCATACTTTCAGATGATTGACATTATGGACAACCCTCACGATGTATATCAATTGGGCATACTCCAGCGATTGACATTATATATGGACAACCCTCCGATGTATAGTGGACATACTCGATAATACATTTTGTTGGTCAACCCTCAAAACAATTCTCTCGAGAAACCACCTCATGCACTCCTCTACTTTGTTACAGGTGCGCGAATGCATATGAAATGCAATAGGCCATTTCCATTTCCTTAACACATTGCAACACCATACAGCCGTGGATCTCCATTAGACTTAGTCCAAAGTCACGAGTCACAGCCATTCACGAGGATGGTGAATGACAACGGTGTGCACTCACGCCCCACCACATGCGATGTCCCACAGTGCACGGTGCAATGCAATTTGTGCCATTGCACTCTAAGTCATGCCCTAATGTATAAAGACCTCTACATGGACACCTATACATTACCTACACCATGTACCATGGACACTCATGTCTAATGCACACAAAGTCCATACGTTCATTAAGCATTAATATACATGCGGTCATGCAACATTTATCACATTCATGTCAACACATCAAACAAGCATGCATCAACATCATTCGACTACTCCTTAGACAAGTAATGTCTCTCAAATCCCTCGGCTACATCATGAGTACATAATGTAATAAACTAGCCTACAACATACCATACAATATCCATCTACGAAAACACATCACGACCAATATGTTGAGCACACATATTGACATCGAACATGACACCTCTTAACCAATGTCATTTCAATCAATCACACAAACACATGTTAACATTTCATCAAGTCACTACACAAGCAAGTAATAACACACCACATTTTCTGGCTAATTCATAGTATATCATGCACCTAAGATAGCCCTATAACACATATGTAATGGCAGCTACGCACAACTCCTCACATCCACACAACCAACAATTAGCACACTTGTTGTAACAATCAATTTTTTTCAACATGGATTTGAGCACCAATTTCCATTTCAAATCATATGGTCAGATTCTAAACTCTAAGAGCTTTCCATAGAGTCTAAGAACACCCAAAACGGAGATCGGACGAGAAAGTTATAGTCGTCTAAAGTTGGAGGCCTCGTATGAATAGTGATTGACGCGCACCAGCAGCGACCTACTGTTTTTCATCATTTTAGGACATAATATGAGTCATAATTGAATTAATTTATATATTGATGGATTCTAAACTCAAGGGCTTTCCATAGAGTCTAAGGAACACTGAAAGCCAGACTCGGGCGAACGTTATGGCGGAATCCCAGTTGGAGGCCTCATCATGAGAGCAGTGATTGGGCGCGTGAAACCCACGAAAATGCTTTCGGGGCTCCTTTAAAGCTCATTACATGCTATTTTTCCTACCCCGAACTCATCCGGAAAAAACCCTTTCACCCGGCAACAGACGTTCCAATTAGGTCCACAATTCCAGCCATAAACATGGCACAAAACCCGTCCCAAACTTAGCCCGAAAATCAACTTAATAAAAACAACTCAATCGGCCAAAATACAATTTTGTGTTAGAACACAATCCAAATAACCCTTAAGATGACAAGACAAAACAATTTAAATAAGAAATAAACCCGAGTAGGAAGGTTCTACCTCTTGGACCAGCGAAACTTTTTGGAGTCCGAAGGCGAGACGCAGCCTTCCCGAACTTATTTCGAATCTTCGGCCCGAAAATTCTTGATTTCGATGTCCATCGCGTTGCCCTCGTAGATTACTCCGGGCACTGGGTCTTGGCCCGTGAGCCGGGCCGCCGATCGCCGTAAATCTTATAGAGAAGGTAGAGCTTCTCTCACTAGATTTTCTTCTCCAAACTCAAAATCTTTGGTGAAATTGCATGTTGTCGGTACCCACGCGTAGCCCTCTTCAAGTAGATGAACTTTAAATCTTGGCTCTACGAATTTCGACCACCCAATCTCCGTAGATCGCAGAGAGAAGGTGGAGATTTTCTCTCATTTCTCTCTCTAACTCACTTCTCTAGCCACTGCTAGAATTTGCCAAAAATGGGAAAAAAAATCTCATATTTTCTCCTCTTTCCCTTTTAAGTTTAAGTTGGACGCGGGACCCACTTCGCTTCACGCGTTTATGACTCGTCCGGGTTCATTTATGTCCCGAAACAATTTATTTCTTTTCAGTTCAATTCATTTTAATTGAACTTAACTCGAGACGTTTCCTATATCTCGAGATTTTTAAGAAAATCTCGTTCTTGGGGTTACTAGATACCTAACTTCAAAAATTCATAAAGAATTCCCACTACCTAGGATTTCAGTGAAGCTTTTCTGAGTTGCTCGTTTTCGTGAGATGGACTCAGGCGCGATCCGTTTGTCATCCGAGCTACAGGGAATTTTCTGAAGCTACGAGCCATTTCGACAATTTATTATTTGATTTAATTTTTTATACTTTTAGAAAATTTTAAATTTTAGGGGTTACTGTAAATATAGTTTATCATGCGAGCATACAGATGGTACCCTATGAGGCATTATATGGGAGGCCTTGTCGATCTCCGATTTGTTGGATGGAGGTGGGAGAGAAATCCTCTATAGGGTTCGAATTTGGTTAAGGACACCTCTGAGAAGGTGGATTTGATACGGAAACGTCTTCTCATGGCTCAAAGCTAGAAGAAGAGCTATGCCGATAAATGGCAGCAACCTCTCGAGTTTGAGGTGGGTGATCATGTCTTCTTGAAGGTGATGCTTAAGAGAGGAGTGGTCAGGTTCGGCAAACGAGGAAAGCTATCATTGAGGTATATTAGGCCCTTCGAGGTACTCGAGATGGTAGGTACGGTTGCTTACCGGTTGGTTTTACCACCAATCTTATCAAGTGTTCAGGCAGTATTCCATGTCTCCATTAACAAAGTACGCTAAAAATCGAGCTCATGTGATGGATTGAGGCGCTTGTTGTCAATGTAGATGGAGACATGGGGAGGGATTAATTGCTATCGTTGACAGGTTTGGGATCAGGTTTTGTGAGGCAAGACTATGAGGCTAGTAAAAGTGTTGTGGCAGCACCAAGGAGTGGAGGAGGCAACATGGGAATGCGAAGACACTATACGTGCCAATTATCCTTTCTTGTTTGAAGACGAAGGTATGTTTTTAGTCATTTGGTGATTAGATGACTATTGCATATGCATGTGATTTGAATGTGTATGTGTGTGTGAATTTCGAGGATGAAATTTTTTAAGGGAGGAAGAATGTAAAACTCCTGTAAATTTTAATTTTTCAAAAAAATGGCAAAACGGTAAATTACCTCTACAGTACAGGTTGCAAACCTGGAAAATTTTCTAGATCTCGGATGATGAAACGGACCTTACCGTTGGATTCATCTTGCAAAATCTAGTTACACAAACAAATTTTGTTGAATTCCGAGACAGTCGTAATTTTCACGAATTTTGGGGCGACGAGTGTCTGATAAAACCTAAAACCGAGAGTTTGGGAAATAATTTAAGTAAAGTTAATTTAAAATGATTTGAACTTGAACCAGGATGAAATAAATCGTTTCAGGGCAAAAATGGATCCGGACCAGTCGCGGACATGTGGGGCGATGTGAGCCACTCACTTGAAACTTAAGTGGGGGCTTGGGGGAAAATATCCCATTTTCCCATTCCTTGTCCATGGTTCTGATTACAAGAGAGACAAAGAGAAAGGAGGAGGGAGCCAAGAGTTTCTCTCTTCGATCTACGGAGTTCCTTTGATCGAATTTCACCTAGCTAAGAACGAAAGTTCATCGCATCGACGAGGGGTACGCGTGAGTACCTAGAACGAGGAAAGGAAGGATATTTGGGGAAAATCGAACTCTTCGGGTTAGGAAGTGTTTTCAAGACTTCCTTTCGATGTTTCTACTCTCCAAGAGGTAAGGATTCTGCCTACCTTGGTTTATTTTCCACCTTTGGGTTGAGAAAAAGGGGGTTTTCATTTTAGGGTCTGTTTGGGTGAAGGAAAAATGGGATTTTCAAGTTCCAAGGATGTTCTTTACCTATACGAAGACATGAATCTTCCCCAGGAAGATTGGATCTTCGCCTAGGAAAAGGAAGGTTGGCCTAAGTGAAGGGGAGCGGCAGGCGGGGTGCTTGCCCAAGAGGAACCGAGCAAAGATGCATGTGGCGTTGGTTGCCTAGACAGGCTTTGTAGGTCAGAGGGGCTTAAGCCTAAGAGGCTCGAGTTCTTGTGGACGTGAGAGTTGACTTGGAAGCAGAGTGTGTGGCGTTTAGGTTGACAGATGGCTTGCTTTAGGAATGTGTAAGACGTTTTATGACTTCCTCTTACTTGCAATTGGTTGATAGTGAGTGTTATTACTTTCCTTTGTAATAACATGTGTGGTTGTGTTGACTTGATGAAATGTTGATATGTGTGCTCTTATATATATTGACATTGGAATGAATGTTTGTTTTGGAAATTATATGCATGTGATATAATTGTCTAGGATACAAGGTAAATTGTATTATTATATTGTCCATATGACATTCATTACATGTGGAACATGGCATTAACTTGCAATGGCACATTGCATTGCATATGCACTACAACATCGCATTTCATGGGTGTGGGTGCATGGGTAGGATTAAACACCGAAATTGGTGATTTAATGAGTGGGCTCGGTACCATTGGACGAAGTCATGATCGCATGGTTATGAAATGGAAAAACTTGTGAATTAATAGCAGAGAACAGACACTCCATCGGTTGAAAGATGCGGGCGGGTTTACTATACTTAAGCGGTGAATCAAAAGTGTAGGCGATTAATGCTGAAGTCGATGGTCAGGACTCAAAATCCTTGCCCACGAAAGACACAATGGTTTTGGTATATAAAATGTTCATTTGAGGAATGACATCCAAAAGTTTTGGTTTACAAAACATGACTTTTGTTTTGAAAATGATCATTGGATGTAATCCATTAATGACGGTTTTTATCACACATGAGCATCGCATTGTGTGGTGGGAGTTGGTAAAGACTCGGGTATAGGAGTCGGTAAAGACTCGGGCATGGTGCATGAGTGAGTCTCATCTCATTTCATAGCATAACACATAGGATTCCAAGTTAGAATTGGCAGATTCTTATTTTCTTGGAATGTTGATGTGAAGTGTAAGCATTGTATGTGCAGTTAGGTGGGGAGTAGCCTCTATAGGAAATACTCTATTGAGCGTGACTCACCCTATATGGGAAAAACATTTCAGGTGCGGGATGTGCGCACAGCTGGATTAGGATTTCTTATCTTGGGCGCAAGGATGAAAGCTTGACATGTGAACTTTTTGATGATTTATTTTGTAAAATTTGTTGAACAAACTTGCTTGACATGTATTTTTGTTGTAAAAGAACTATAATTAAAAACATGTGAATTGTTTTTAATATATATATATATCCTTGCATGTTTTGTAAAAATATGGATAAATGGATCCCGGTAAATTGGACATAATAGGTGGTATCAGGTTACACGATATCCACGGGTATTTTCATGGGTTGATGGTTAAATCAACAGACCCTCGGATTTTTGGGCGTCATAAATTTTCCTTCTATCCTGGCTTCCACTACATCAATATGTAGTCAAATTAAACTAGTAAAGTACAGTCTTGTAAAAATATTTACATTTACAGATTTTTAAATATTTATTTAAAAAATAATATACCAAATTTAAATGTCTATGGCAATGGTCAGGATATACTCATTGCAAATAAGGCCTCTAGCCATGGCAAAAAATAAATTGCATCTATAGAGTGACTTAGATACAACAATCTATAGTTAGGGTTGACATTTGACCATGACTATAGAATACCCTATAGCTAGGGTTGGCATCTGACTGCAACTATAGTGTACCTTATAGTCAGGGTCAGCATTTGACCTCTACTATAGAGTACCCTATAACTATGGTCAACATTTGACTGACTATAGAGTATCCTATAGCGGGTTGGCATTTGACCACGACCATAGATCTTGACTATAGCCATGCATTTGGACTTAGTCGTGTCCATAACATTTATCCACATTGCCTATGGCCACACTATACGCGATTTATTTTATTCGCAACTATATCCTATAACTGCATTATATGTTACTTTTAGCCAGGGTAAATGATAGCAGCTATTGACATTTCTTCTTGTAGTGGGTTATTCTATCCTTATTAGAGAGAACAATGGCCGACTTGTACTCTTAATCTTGCACCGTTCTTCATAATCAATTCTTTGACTAACAACAAAAAAAAAAAAAAAAAAAATTCAAGATCAACTAGAAAAAGTAATTAATCCACCAGAATTATTAGTTAATAAAGAGATAATTAATTAATATAATTTTTTTATAAGTAGAGAGAGAAAGGGAAAGGATAGAAGGGCCATGAGCTCCAGCTAAAACCAAAAATTACAAGAGAAAGAAAGGCAAAACTTCATCTCGTCCATACGAAACCCTCAAAGTGGACATAAGACATATTAAACTACCCACTACAAAGATGTCCATGAATTAACATATGTAATACCTTCTACTCTTATGACTTTAGAGTGAAGGTAGCTCGTTTGATCCCTTGCCAACCTCACAAACAATGGAGCCATCAACTGATGAAGAGATCTTAATTCCACTCTTGGTAATTTGTGAAGAAAACCAACTAAAATAGGGTTTATATAGAGATAAGTGAGAATGATAATTTCTTAGGCCATCAATAAGGTAATCGAAAAAAATCTGAGGGTGATATTTTGAGAGAGAATGAAAAAAAAAGAGAAGTGTGTGAATCTATAAAGGTTGGTGTATTAATAAGCAACAATAAAATGGGATTATCATCCATGATCTTTTCTTTTTCTTTCTAGGACAATCTAAATGAAAACCATGGGCTATTACTGTTGCGATATTGAATTAATAGTCAAGATTCTCTATTTGTAATTCTTTTTCCTATTACTATTCTTCTACATTAGGCAAATAACTTAATTATAGGAAATTATTATATTCTTTCCTAGTTTAGAGATATTTCTTTATTAAACGAAATAACTTGATTATAGGAATAGCTTGATTGTAGGATCTACACTATCTCACATAAATAATAATACGTATAAAATCTGAAATTATTATGAATAAAAATATTCTTCTCTATTTCAAGTTCAGGTATCGAGACACGAGAAACCACAAATCATTCTTCTTTGAATCCTTAAACCATGAGCAAGTCTGATTCTGAAACATCTGTCACCAAATCTACACTATCATTATTGACCATGAAGATTCGTCATTTAATTGAGAATTGTATTGAATAGGACCAACTATGATCTGTGGTCTCAAATGTTAGAGATCTGAGTGCTAAGAAGGAGAAACTCTCCTTCATTAAGCGCTGTCAGCCACCTAAGGAAGATGAAGACTATGAAAGTGGTATTAGACCAGTGAAGGTGAAAAGATGGTTGTTGATGTCCTGTGTCCTGATTGCTAGTGATACATTCGGCCTACCGCATGAGATATTTGGAAGCTGTCTAATGCCTTTTATGATGGAAGCGGATGGATTACGGGTTTTTACCTTGAACCAGAAGGCTTTCTCTACCAAACGAAATGGCAGACCACTCTCTATATATTATGGAGAACTAACTGAAATCTTCAGTGAGTTGGATCATTGTGATAAGGTGGTCATGATGGATGAGACAAATATTGCATCCTATCAGAAAATGCTTCAGCAACAAAGGGTGCATATCTTTCTCATTGGATTAGAGGGTGATTTCGAGGAAGTGCGTGGCGAAATCTTGAGGAAGGATCCTATCCCTGAATTAGAAGAGTGTTATGCCCTAGTTCGCCGTGAAGATGTTTGACATGGGGTGATGAATGGACAACTAGAAAGTTCGACCGACCATGGTGACTGGAACCGGTCTAATCAAAACCCGGTCCCCTCAACACCAGTGAACCACAAAAGGCCCATCCATCCTAAAATTTGCTAATGGTGGTGACAAATCATCATACAAATGCACTCCTTTGTGATCAGCGGGTCATCTGAAAAAGTCGATGCTATAGACTTGTGGGATATAGGAATGGTGGGATCATAGCCATTCCGGAAGAAGAGGTGAAAGAAGGCCTCTAATCTTGCAATTATTTGAAACAAGGCTGAGGATGATAAAGCGGTGAAAATTCCTCGGCATTAGCGTGTGGTAATGGTGGTAGGTTTTAAATATTTCCACACACATTTCCTAATAGTGCATGGATAATGGATTCGGTGCTACGGATCATATGACATTTGATTCACAGACAAGTTTCACCTCTTAAATCTTCCTCACAAGAATTAATTTCCATTGCAGTTTGGTACCTCGATTAGATTATTGAGGGAAGATCCTTGTCCCTCAACACCTTGAATTTAGTTTTAGCATTTTTTGGTTGTTCCCTCTTTGAATTATAATCTTTTGTCAGTTTCTCAAATAACCATTATCTTATTTTGTGTTGTCATTTTTTGGCCTGAATTTTATGTATTTAAGGACATCGGACAAGGCAGACAATTGGTTATGGTGTTAGGTGAGGGAACATCAAGCTTTAAAGATTGGGGGTTCTGAAAAAAAAAAAAAAAGAAATAAAGAGATATGTTTGCCTCATCAACGTTGAACATGCTTCTTTTGGTTACATGAAGAAATTATTTCCTAGTTTATTTACCAAACTTTGATGTCTCACAGTTTCAAATGTGATGTTTGTGAACTTGCAAAAGCCATGGAATAGCCGTTTCCATTAACCTTGAATAAAAAGTTCAATTCCTTTTATGATCCTTTGTGATATTTGGGGCCCGTCGATTGCTACTTTGGATGGATCCGTTGGTTGTTACTTTTATTGATGATTGTACCCGGGATGACTTAGGTATGTTTGATGAAGTCAAAGTGAAGTAAACTTGTTATTTCAAAATTTTCATAAAATGGTTGTAGTCGATCTGATACACGGAGTTCAGTTCTTCGCGTTAATGATGGAGGTGAATGTTTGAGTTTTGAATTGACGTAGTATTTGGAATCCCATGGAACCATTCATCAAACTACTTGTTCCGATACACCCCAACAGAATGGGGTGGCGAAGCGGAAAAATAGTCACTTGTTGGAGGTTGTCTGTGCTTCATTGATAGAAGCACGCCATGCTGCTGTCTTATTAGGGACACGAACTTCACGGCATATTTGATCAACTAGAAGTACCTTCCAGCCTTGTGGATTTAGGACACCATCCCAGGCTCTCATTGAAACAATTGTTGCTCCAGTCGGTCCAAACTTACCTCCTCATGTCTTTGGTTGTGTAGCATTTTTACATCTTCATAAGCGTCAGCACAACAAATTGACACCTCGAGCATTGCGATGTAATGCTTTTAAATTATCTTTGCTTATGAAAGGAATGCAGATTACTATCACCCTCAGCAACGAATGTTTGTTACAATGGATGTAGTTTTCATGAAGACTCGATGTATTTTATCGAGCTTTAAACTTCAAGGGGGCTGGAAGAAGTTGAGCTCTAGGTATGATTTTCGATGATCTCATAGAGACTCTACCCAGACACGGTAACAATCGGATGGGATGAAAGGAGCATACACGCGGTAATGTAGGAATCTTTGGTGGGTGGATTTGAGTGGTATAAATTTGGAACATAGTGGTGATGAGCGTGATGAAGACCCTAGACAATGAAGTTGTGGATCCAACCTCAAAATGCCGAATCTCATAAGCAGCGGTGTCTAACAAACTTGATCGCCTGCTGAGGATGAATGCGCCAATTATGCGAACCACGAAAACAACTACCAGCGTGTTAAACCAGGTATTCCCAAACCCATATGAACAGACTTTCTAGTAAATTAAATATCATGAGTCATTATGTGTCTAACCAATGCTTGTCTGAATCAAATAAGTCATTTGTAAATCAATTATCTCCTGTATCTATTCCTAACAGTGTGTAAAAAGCCTTAGGCGACCTTGAGGTGGAAAAATTTGCTATGAATGAGGAGATGAAATCCTTGCAGAAGAATGAAACTTGGGAACTTGTTGATCGTCCTCCAGGGAAGAAACCGGTTGGATGTCAGTGGGTTTATAGTGTGAAGCATAAAGCATATGGTACAATTGAGATGTTTTTTTAAAGCGAAATGGTAAGCGAATTTTTAACCTATGGAATTGATTACTTAAAATACATTTGCACCTATAGCTAAAATCGGTATAGTTTGAATCTTATTGTCTCATTTGCGAACCTAGTTGACCATTGCAACAATTTGATGTAAACGTAACTACGCATGGCGAGTTGTCAGAAAAGTGTAATGGATTTGCCACCGGGATGCATGATCACAGTACATTATCGGAAAGTGTTCAAATTAAAGAAATCATTGTATGAGCTAAAACAATCTCCGAGAGCATGGTTTGGAAGGTTCACGAAGTCCATGAGGTCTTTTGGCTACCATCAGAGTAATTCAGACCACACTTTATTCTTGAAAAAAAGCGGCATAGTAAGATCGCTTTGCCCTTGTGTGTATGTTGATGACATGGTGGTTCTGATAATACGATGAAGGCTCTACAAAGTTACTTGTCGAATTCGAAATGAAAGACCTCGGTCATGAAATATTTTCTTGGGATCGAAGTGTCTTCGATCACGATAAAGGGATTTTTCTTGTCTGAAATATGCTTTGAATTTGTTGGCGGTATGTCGGCATGTTAACCCATTAATACACCCGATAGAAGGATTGAAGTTATGCGTTGAGACTAATCGGGTGCACATTGATAAAGGGAGATATCTCCAGGCTCGTTGGAAGATTGATGTACTTAGCCCACACTAGGCGGATCTGCCTATGCATTGGTATTATTAGCCAATTTATGCATAATCACGGAGAAACGACATATGAATGCGATTATGCGCATTTTAAGGCAATAAAGTGGCTCTGGAAAGGGCATTTTGTTCCTTAAAAATGTAGATTGTCAAAGTGTAGATGCATATAGTGATCGCGATTGAAATTTGGAAGCAATGGAATGTGAATGATCTGCCAGGGATATTTCACCTTTATAAATTAGTAATCGTTACATGAGACGAGCGGGAATGTTGTTACGTTCAAGCAGCATTAGGGGTATGACACTTGGAATATGTGAAGCATTGTGGCTAAGACTTCTATTGATGGGTTTGGGCTATCTGTCTAAGCAGCCAGGTCGGCTGTTGTGACAATAAAGTAGCATGTGATATTGCTCATAATCCAGTACAACATGATCGTACAAAGCATGTGAAGGTAGACATATTCTTCATTAAAGAGAAATTGGATGAGAAAATTATCGAGTTGCCTAAGATTCAATCCGAAGATCAATTGGCTGATATCCTTACCAAAGCTGTTTAAATCAAAGTGTTTCTAAAATTTTTGAATGAGGGTGCGCATGTGTGACATCTATGCACCAACTTGAGGGAGTATTTACTGATATTAGTTAATAGTCGAGATTCTCTATTGTAAATTGTTTTATTTATTCTTCTGTGTTAGGCAAAATAACTAAAATTATAGGAAACTATTATTCTTTCCTAGTTTAGAGATATTTATACATTAGGAAAATAGCTTGATTGTAGGATCTCTTATCTCTGTAAATAATAATACGTATGAGAATCTGAAATTTATTATGAATAAAGTATTCTTACTACATTTATAGTATTTACAATGGTTTAAGTATATATCTTTGGCTTATTTGGCGTAGGAACTTTGAACTCATGGAGCTTGGTTTTTTTTTTTTTTTTTTTCTAATAGTTTTAAACAAAAAATTATTATAATTATAAGTTAAATATAGGTTGGCGCTCAGCGTTTCAAAAGGCAAGACATAGGAAGGGAAGAAGTCTCAAATCCCAATAAGGATAATTTACTACATTGTAACTAAAGTGTTTGATTATATATATATATATATATATATATATATATATATATACTATATATATCTGTGCACAAAAGTTTCACATTAATTTGAAAATGAATTTGTCATTGTTATAATGGTAATTTAATGACCCTTAATTGTATTTAGGGGCAGTAATTTCATAATACTAATAGCAATTTATAACATTGAATTGAAATAAATATCAATTAGTAGGTATTTGTAAGATTTTAACTCTATTGATTTATTAGCATCAAAGTTTTCTTCTTTCTGTAGTAAAACTAGGGTTTTATGATATATATAAGTGAAATTAAATTATATAGTTACATTTGATTTATACACAAAAATATCAGTCATTATCCCATTAACAAATTGACATTCCACAATTTCCTCTTTCTTTTATACATTTCCTCGAGATTCCTATCTTTTTCTTTCGAGATATATATATATATAAAATATTATTATTTCTTGAGATACTAGCTTTCTAATAATGAAATATGGGTATATATATATGTGTTCAATATGATTTGAATATTAATTTTAATTACCAACTTTATATATATATAATATTTCATTGCATTTAAAAGACATGTGATAAAACTAAAAAGTTATTTTAATTATTTAACAACAAAGTAGAACTTTGTCAACCATCATTATTTGAATTTTCGTTATTATCATTATACAAACTGTTATTATAACTGATATAATAGGATGAATAATATCATAATAACATTAAAGACCGTTTATCGTTATATAATACCGACTTTATATGAATATATCCTTTCATTGCGTTCAAAAGGCATGATAGAACTAAAAGTTATTTATTATTTAACAACAAAGTAGAACTTTGTCAGCCTTCATTATTTGAATTGTCGTTATTATCATTTATACACACAACAATATTTATATATTACGATATAATAATTATCAGGATAAATAATATCATAATAACGTTTAAAGACCGTTTAATAATTTATATAATACCGACTTCATATGTATATATCCTTTCATTGCGTTCAAGGCATGTGATGGGAGCTAAAGTTATTTTATTATGTAACGATAAAATTAGAACTTTGTCAACCATCATTATTTGAATGCAGTTATAATCATTATATAAACCATTATTATAATTATAATATTATCAGGAATAAATAATACCATAATAACGTTAAAGACCTATTTATCGTTATATATACCGACTTTTATATATATATATCAACTATTTACGTTCAAAAGGCATGTGATAGAACTAAAAAATTGTATTTTAATTATTTCGACAAAGTAGAACTGTCAGCCATCGTTATTTGAATTGTCATTATTATCATTATACAAACCATGATTATTATCATTATACAAACCATGGTTATAATTGATATAATAACTATCAGGATAAATAATACCATAATAATGTTAAAGACTGTTTATTGTTATATAATATCGACTTTATATGTATATATCCTTTCATTGCCTTCAAAAGACATGTGATAGAACTAAAAAGTTATTTTAATTATTTAACGACAAAGTAGAACTGTCCAGCCATCGATATTTGAATTGTCGTTATTATTATTATACAAACCGTTATGATAACTGATATAATAACGTTATCAGGATTTAAAGATCGTTTTTTGGTATCTAACAAGTCTTGTTATGAAATAACTAGAAGGGAGAAAGACTTTAGAGATGAAAACTATCATCAAAAGAGTCTTTCATGTCAAATCATCAAAAGTATAAATAAAGCGAAAGCGTACCTTGATCTATAATGAATATGATGGTGAAAAGACATTGAGAGTTATGATCTTACAAGTCTTATTACACCAAGTTCTTGATTCTTTAAAATTATAGCCTATAGCATAATGAGATGAAAGAAAGAAAATGTGTATATGACTTGGGACCACAACCTTTTCATAGTAGAGCTTTTTATAGTAAAGTCATGATATTATACATCCTTTAATTAATGATACATCTCTAGATTCATGATACATCCCTTTAAGAGGATTAACCATGATACATCACTTTAAGAGGATTCATGGTACATCCATTTTAAGAGGATTCATGATACATTACCTTTAAAGAATTCATGATACATTCCTCTCTTTAGGAGATTCATGACTTCTCTTATTTTTAATTTGTAGTCCATCATAAAATAAAAATGGACCTTTGATATCAAAACGTTGAAGTATTCCATACCAATTTGTAATTTAACTCCACTAATTAAAACCTTATAAGATCACTTCATAGGAGTTATTTTAGATAGCCTTTAATGCATATTCAATGATATGTGTAGACCCACATATTGGATTAATATCTAACACGTTTATTGTTATATTTAGAACAACCACCAAAGTACATGACGTTATAACAATAAATGATATCATAATAACGTCAAGATCATTTATTGTTATATATAAAACAGCCACCAAGTACACAACATTATAGGAAGAAAGGTTACCATAATAATGTCAAGACCGTTTATCGTTATATATGAATAATACCAAAAGTCGTAGCTACTATATGATATGTTTTTCTTTTTATGTTATATTTGCCATAGCTAAAACAATAAAGTTAGTTTGTATGTAAGCTAATATTTCATAAGTGTTGTAGAAAGTAATGAAAAGGTAGAAGAGTTTAGATGAAATTGTCTTTGTCTATATCTTTAAGTGTCTAGAATCCTCCCTTTTATGGGCTCACAATCCTGAATATGAAGAGACAAAAGGGTATAGGAAGGGTCACAAGCAACAATGGTAGAGGGGTTATACTTAGAGCGGAATATGGTGGTCATCCCATAACCAATAGAAGAATATGGGTGGTCATCCACCATTGTACAATACTCCCCAGATGCCCACCATACTAAGATAATGTGACTCATTAAACAACGCTAAAAAAAACCTTGAGGGAAAAAATGTAGCAAAGGAAAACGAGTACTACATTTTGTAAATCTTATAGTGATGTTGGACGCACTAAAGAAACAGCCTCATTAAAACCTTGCCAGTAAAACCCAGTGGGAAAAACCTGGACGAAGGAAAAAGAGTACAACATACATATGTCAAATGTGATAGACTTGAAGACTATTACTCCCCACAATGAGGATCGACTTGGTGATCACGAGCTGAGCTCATCTGGAGTATCATATGTCAATTTCTTAAATGTTGATGGTAGCTTTGGTAAATAAATATGCAACATTATCCACTCGACCTTATTTGCTTAGCTATTTCATGACTCTTTTGGAGTTCGGTAGTGAAGAAAAACTTTGGTGAGATATCTTGGATTCTGTCTGCTGATGTATCACTTCTTTGATTTGTTAAATGCACGCAGCATTGTCTTCATAAATTTTTGTTGGAATGCTTGTAATCAAAGGTAACCCACATGCATTCCAAATGTGGTGTACCACTGATTTTAACCATACACATTCACGACTTGCTTCATGGAGTGCAATTATCTCAGAGTAATTAGATTAAGTGACAGTCAAAGTTTGCTTAGTTGATCGCTAAGAAATTGCAGTATTGCCACATATGAATACATACCCTATTTGTGAGCGGGCCTTGTGAGGATCAGAAAGGTATCTAAAATATGCATATCCTTTTAGAGTTGATTCCTTTGAATAAAATGAAAGCAATTTGCGATCCGTGAAGGTAACGTAAGATATGTTTCCGCCATTCCCGGTGTCTTGAGTTGGTGCGGTTTGAGATCTGCCCGACAAATTAGCGAAAATGCAACATGCGCCTTGTACTAGCTGTGCTAAGTATAACAAAGCACCAATTGCACTAAGATATGGTACTTCGGGACCGTGGTACTTCATTTCTTCTTTTGGACAAAAGATCTTTCTTAGCATCAAGGGATCTAACAATCATTGGAACTTAATGGATGTTCTTTGTCCATGTTAAATTGCTTCAATTCCTTTTCGAGCATATGTTGGTGATGTATAGAAAATTCATTAGACTTATACTCGATTTGTACAAGACAATATTTAGTTTTTCCCTAAGTCTTTCATCTCAAACTCATCCTTCAAATATGCTTAGCTTCTTTTGTAGGCTCTTCAAGAGTCCCGAATAAATTTATATCATCAACATATCTTTACTTGAGGATAGCAAATCCTAATTTTATTTCTTTATAAAAACACAAGGGCATATAGGATTGTTAATATGCGATCCTTGATCAAATACTTACTCCAGACGATTATACCACATTAAATTACGGGTGTTTTAAGCCATATAATGATCGTCTCAGCAATTGAGTACATATTTCGTAGTTGTAATGTGTTTTACTTAGAGGCAATTGAAATCCTTTAGGACTTTCATATAATATCATTTTCTAGCATACCATACAAATATCACGGTAACTCGTCCATGAGCGCATGTCTAGTCCTTTTGAGGCCAGAAATACTAATTAAAATATCGAAACATAATAATATCCATCACAGGTGAATACGTTTCGTCATAATCAATCCCAGGTCTTTTGTGAAAAACCTTGTGCCATAAGACGTGCTTTGTATCTAGCAATTTCATTTTTATCATTACATTTTCTTACAAACACCCATTTGTAACCTACAGGTTTCACATCATTGGGTGTTGGGACTACAGGCTCAAATACTTTGCGTTTTGCTAGAGAGTCCAATTCTACTTGCTTCTTTCCACTTTGACCAATCATGTTTACTGCGACATTCATCGACACTGCGTGGGTCATGATCATCGTCTTCTTTTAAAATTTCTTTGGCTACTGCAAAGCAAAATACCTCATTAATAACCACTTTTGTACGGTCCCACAATTCCCCGATGAATGCATAATTTATGGAAATTTCATCATTTGCAAGTACTTGTGTATCTTCATGATTTTGTATCTCTTCAAGGACTATTTCCTCTTCAGGGGCATGTGTCACTTCAATGACACTTTCCTCTTGGGGGGTTATGATTTTAGAAATTGTGGGAGTAGCCTCTTCAGGAGGGCTATTTTCTTCAAGACTGGGGTTTTGTTGCCCTTTTATTTTCCTCTTATGGGGAATTAAATCTTTTGAACCCAAGGGTCGACCACGCTTCAGGCGTGTCATAGATGATTCATTAGTTGCCATAATAGCAGTTTTTCCAATTAGTATATTGATCCTTGCTGGTGTGTTTGCAATCGGCATATAGGACTTGGTTACTTTAGCTGTATCTATAAATTCATCAGGCAATTGGTTGACCAATCTTAAGATGGTGATTCTACATGCTTCCTTGTCATTGAAGCAGTGCATGGAGTCGAGATGAGACATGGATGATGCATTCAAATAATTTCACGTCGTTCCTCTTTTGGTAGCTTATCTCCCTGGCTGGAAATTGACCTTATCAAAAATGGCAATGTAAATCTTGCTGGCGTCTCTGTCAAAGGTTCAAGATACTTGATGATTGATGGTGAATCAAAACTAATGTATGTTCTTGATCGACGTTGAGGACCCATTTTTGTGTGTTGGCCAAGGTAGAGATTGGAACATGCAAGCTTGTCAAATACTCGTAAATGGGAAAGATTTGGAATTTGACCTAGTACCAATTGAAATGGTGATTGTTGGTGATTAGCGGTCGTCGAATCTTGAACCCGATCTTTGAAGCATGGGATAAGCGTGTCCCCGAGCATAAATAGGTAACTTTGTCCTCATAAGTAAAGGTCGAGGAATCAATTGGAGTCGTTTGATAAAGGCTTCTATTAAGCCATTCTGTGTATGTACATGAGCAATTAGATGTTCCACCTCCATTCCGACTAACATGCAATAATCATCAAAGGCTTTAGATATAAATTCACCAGCATTATCGAGACGGATCTTCTTGATTAGATAATCTGGAAAATGTGCTTGTAACCTTATGATCTGAGCAAGGAGCTTGGCAAATGCAACATTGCGGGTAGATAACAAGCAGACATGCAACCATTGAGATGAGGCATCTATTAGCACCATGAAATAGTGAAATGGTCCACATATGTCCCCTTGGATTCGTTCCAAAAATGTTGGGGATTCAACAAGGACTTTTGTATGAGATGGTCTAACAATCAATTTTCCTTGTGAACAAGTAGTACATGGATAGACAAAAGAATCTTACTTTGTTCTTTTAATGGATAATACATGTGAATTTACCCCGATAGTCGCCTCATCATTATTGACCCTAGGTGCCCAGTCCTATCATCCTAAAGCATAAAAATATTTGGGTGAAAGGTTTACGGCTCATCACCATATTTAATTCAATTGTTGTTATTGGTATAATATAATCACGAAGAAAAAGCGAACGAATTTGTCCTCTGAAACTACGGATTGAAACAATATGAGTAATACATAAATATTCTTTATTATTGTCATATGTGGTCTCAATATGATATCCATTATGATGTATATCTTTAAAACTTAGCAGATTTCTTCTGGATCTGACTGAATATAAGGCATCGTTAATATGGAATATCGTGCCACATGGTAACATAATAGTGGCTCTCTTGAAACCATCAGTGGAAGTGCGGGACTGATATTGTATTTACATTAAGCTTGACTAATGTTGTGGGAAAAATATTTTTGATCTCGAAGAATTGTGAGTAGTAGCACTATCGCTAGACGCATATCTCTCCACCATTTTATCTTGGAGCCGGTGATCCAACACAAAGATCCATACATAAAATAACTTGGTTAGAATCTTGCTTGTGCTTGGTTAGAACCGATGCTAATAGCAGTCGTTCTGATAATGAAAGGGTAAGAATAGTTTAGATAAAGAAAATTATTGTCTTTCATCTATATCTTCAAAGGTCGAGTCTCCTTTTATAGGCTCACAATCTTGAATGATATAGAAGAGACAAAAGGGTATAGGAAGAGATCCACTGACCTTAATGAGTAAGAGGGTTATACTTAGGCGGGAATATAGTGGTCATCCACCATAATGAAAGTATGGGTGGTCGTCCACCATTATTATAATAATAAGATTAATTTAACACGTCATAATTTTACAAGTCAACAATATGAGTTAATCTACTTGGAACTAGGAAATCACAGTGTAAGTTAACATGAGAGATTATCTTTACATATATATTGAAGAACAAAATATTAATTCATAATTTTGATGGATCAAACCTACTTTCATATTAAAATGAATATTAGGGTTTCAATAACTATCAAAGAAAAAAATATTATATAGATTATATTGAATTAGTTTCATAAAAAAAAAAAAATCATAGGATTTGTTTCTTAAATTCAAATGAATGAAATTGATAGATCATCTATTTATTTTCAATCTTATAAAGGATAATCACAAATAAAATTAAAAAAAATTTCTTATTTTAAGATATCCCAACAAAAAATTGAACCATGAATAAATCAGACTACTAGGTCAATTAAAGAAATAATTATTTATTTCAGTTATATTTTTCCATTGACAAGGAAATTAGGGCTTTGACAATTGATTGCTTTAAATTGATATGAAGACCAATATTTATTTTTAGAGGAATATAATTAATGGTGTTCTATTGTATGACTCTCAAAATTATCTATTTCTTTCAATTGTTTATTTTTGTGAGCTAGCAATTGAGCAAGTTAATTCATTCTTATACAAAAAGACATGAACGGATTACTTTGCATCTTTTTTATCAAACATTTTATATATTTTTTCCTTTTTTATGTTTGTAGCCTTTTCCACTTAGTAAAGTGATTTTTTGCATTAGTTATAATGTTGGAAGTTTCTTAGAAATAAAGATAACCTGAATCCTTACCTCCATCATATATAGCAACTGGATTCAGTAGAAAACTTTCAATGAAAATTATCCACCAAGTGTTATCTATATTATATTGGACAAATTTCACTAGTCTTTCAAGATCTAATATTCTTGTAGAAATGGATGCATGAAACCACAAACTCTGGTAGTCTAGATATCCTTTATGCATATCTTATGCTCATCAAAGATGATGAACGAAGTTGGATAAGTAGTTATCTCTTTCTCCCCATGTCCACACAATATCAAGGCATGTATATAATTGTTAATGAGAAAGCAACATAAAAATATTAAGTACATGACGTTCATGTAGCATACAATCAAATACAATATCATTTCATATCTTTAGATTACTCAATTTACATTGATATTGTTTTAAAAAAAAATTTGATACAACAGTTTTCTTATAACTTATAATATGGTTTTCTTTACTTATGCTTTGAAGGTTGGTTGTTGGGTTTCATCATTTCTCCCTCCCCTCCTCTATTTGTTAAGACATGTCTTCTTCTTCAATTCTTTTATCCAAGGATTTCTTGGTCTCTGAATCTTCTGGCACATCTTCAAAATTCAGTACTTCATAACCAAAAAAAAAAAAAAAATTGAATATCAACAAAGAGAAATATAATTAATTTCTAGAAGCATTAAGAAGTAATTAATATGAAAGAAGAAAAAATAGGAATGAGAAGGACCACTAGAGCACCTTCCAAACCAAATTATAGGAAGTGAAGAAGGCAACCTCATCTCTCCATTCATGCAAACCCTTGAAGTGGACATTAAATATATTGAATTGTCCACTACAAAGGTATCCATGAACCAACAAATATAACACCTTCTACCCTTTTGATTTTGGAATGAAGGGAGCTCGTTTGACCCCTCACCAACCGTGGAGAGATCTTGTTAATATGAAAACATAATTAATATGAAAAGAAGGAAAAATGAGAATAAGAAGGACCACAAGAGCTCCCTTCAAACCAAATTATAAGTGAAGAAGGCAACATCATCTCCTCATTCATGCAAACCCTTAAAGTGGACATTAAATTTATTGAATTGTCCACTACAAAGGTATCCATGAACCAGCAGATGTAACACCTTCTACCCTTTTGAGTTTGGAATGAAGGGAGCTCGTTTGATCCCTCACCAACCTCACAAACCATGGAGTCATCAATTCATGGAGAGATCTTGTTAATATGAAAAGAAGAAAAATGAGACTGGGAAAGACCACTAGAGCTCCCTTCAAACCAAATTATAAGTGAAGAAGGCAACATCATCTCCTCATTCATGCAAACCCTTAAAGTGGACATTAAATATATTGATTGTCACCAAGTATCCATGAACCAGCAAATGTAACACCTTCTATCCCTTCTGACTGGAATGAAGGCTCGTTCGATCCCTCGTCAACCTCACAAGCCATGGAGTCATCAACTTATGAAGAAGTCTTCTTGGTCCACTCTTAGTAATTTGTGAAGAAGACTATCTAAAATAGGGTTTATATAGGGAGAGGTGAGTATTGATTCACTATAGGCCATTAGTAAGGTAATGGAAAAAATCCGATATTTTGAGAGACAATAGAAAAGAAAGTGATTAAATCGCAGATCCATAAAGGTGAAGAAGAGAGAAGTCAATGCGAATGCATGAATCTATAAAGGTTGGCGTATTAATTACAAAGTAACATTGGATTTGCATTGAATCTATAAAGGTTGGTGTATTAATTATAAAGCAACAATGGGGGTTACCATCCCTTCTGTTTTCCTTTTCTTGCAAGAACAATACAAAGGAAAACCATGGGCTATTGTAATTGTTATTCAATAAGTTGGCTTGTTTAGGGATAGGAATTTTGAAATTCATGGGACTTGATTTTATAATATTTTTATTAACAAAAAATAATCTCAAGATTGAAATTAATATACATAAACACACACCAATATGACACTGAACAAAAGTTTTTGCATTAATTTGATAAAGAATATGTCATTGTTATAAGGATAATTTAACCACCCTTAATTATACTTAGGGACAATAATTTCATAATACTAATTACAAATTTGTAGTCATTTGTAAGAGTTTTTTGACATCTAATTTACTTAGCAATACTTCATAGTAATATGTTCGCCGCAAATTTGTCACTGTGAGACTCGGCTTGGACACTCATTTCTTACATATAAGTCGAACTCTTTGCCGTTTGAGTTAAGTCTTCACTGGTGTCCCCTTTGTAGATTTGTAAGATTTTAATTCTATTGATATTATCCGATAGTGAATAGACTATTTATAGTTATATATTAGAACAATCACTTAAGTACATAGTTATAATATGTTTTATTCTTTTAGTGGTATATATACAACGGTCGACATGGTTAAAACAATAAATTAACTGCTTGTATAGAGGTAATATTTCATAAGATTAATTTAACACATGCAGCATAATTTAACTAGTCCATTATATGAGTTATTCTAATGAAACCAACTACAATTATAAGTTAACATGAGGGATTATCTTTACATATATGGTGAAGAAACAAAATATTAATTCATAATTTTGATGGATCGAACCTACTTTTGCATTAAAATGAAAAATTAGGGTTTCAATTACTATTAAGGAAAAATTATATAGATCATATTCATGAATTAGTTAACAAAAGAAATTAAATTCATAGGATTTGTTTTCTTAAATTCAAATCGATGAAATAGAAAGATCATCAATTTATTTCAATTTTATAATTGATAATCACAAAACTGAAAATAATATATATATATTTTTTATCTAAAGATATCGCAGCAAAAGTTGAACCGATTAAAGTATATACTAGATCAGTAAAAAATAATTATTTATTCTATTAACGAATCAGGGCTTTTGCAATTGATTACTTAAGAATTGGTATGAAAGAAAAATATTTATTTTCAAAAGGAGATAATTAATGGTGTTTTATTTGTATGACTCTCAAGAATACCAATTTTTCTTTTGTTATTTTCCTTTTTCATTTTTGTGAGCTAACAATTTATATCTCCATTTAGTAAAGTGAGTTTTTTTTTTTTAATTAGTTATAATGTTGGTAATTTTTTTAGAATCGAAAAGATATAAAATCAAAGCCCTAGATCATACGTCCCATCATATATAGCAACTAGATTGAATGAAAAGATATAAAATCGCAAAGATATAAAATCAAAGCCCTAGATCATACGTCCCATCATATATAGCAACTAGATTGAATGAAACTTTCAATAGAAAATAATCTATGAAGTGCAATCTATGATCTAGGACAAATTTCACTAATCTATTCAAGATCTGATATTCACATGTAGAGATCTTTATATAATTTTGTCATTTTCACTTTAATATCTTCTTTTCACCAAAGATGATGAAAGAAGTTGGATAAGTAGTTATCTCTTCCTTTCACATGTCCACACAATATCAAGGGAAAAAAATATATAAAATCGTCAATGAGAAATTAAAATTGAAATTCTTAGATGTCAAAAAAAAAAAAATTGAAATTCTTAGATAATGAACATGAATATTACATATAACATATAATCATAGCATTGTCATTTCATATCTTTAGATTACTTAATTTACATTAATTCTTTTCAATTTGATACAACAATTACTTTTGGCTTTCAACTTATAATATGGGTCACTTTCTTCTTCCTTAATTCGATGAAAGTGGCTATTGAGTTTCATCATTTCTTCCTCCCTCCTCTAGTTGTTAAAACATGTCTTCTTCTTCAAATCTTCTATCCCAATGATTACTTGGCCCTCAATTTCTTCTGCACATCTTCAAAATTCAATTTTCAAAACAAAAATAAATAAATAATAACATTTAGCTAATAGAAATGAAATTAATTTCTAGAGCATTAATAAGAGTAATTAATATAAAAAAAAAAATGATAATGAGGACCACAGGCAGCCTTCAAACAAATTATAAGTGAAGAAGACAATCTCATCTCCCAATTCATGCAAACCCTCAAAGTGGACATTACATATATTAAATTGTCCACCACAAAGGTATCCATGAACTAGCAGATGCAACACCTTCTACTCTTCTGAGTTTGGAATGAAGGCAGCTCGTTTGATCCCGCGCCAACCTCACAAGATGTGGACTCATAGAGAGATATTTTAAAATCCACCCTTGGTAATGTGTGAAGAAGACTAACTAAAATAGGGTTTATATAGAGAGTTGAGAATGAGTAATTACTATAGGTAATTAATAAGGTAATCGAAAAAAATCTTAGGGTTGGTGTATTAATAGAAAATTAAGCAAAAATGGGAGATTATCATCCCTTGTCTTTTCTTTTTCTTGGAAGAACAATCCAAAAAAATCCTAAGGAAAACCATAGGCTATTACAATGGTTTATAAATATGTTGGCTTATTTGCGGCTAGGAACTTTTGAAACTCATGGATATTTTTTTCTTTTTTACTTTTTAAATGTTTTAATAGTTTTTAATAAAAATAATCACAAATTGTTAATTTTTATATATAAACATATACTAATGTGACATTGCACTAAAGTATTTTCATTAATTTGATATTTCTTTTTTATAATGGCAATCTAATGACCCTTAGTAGATATAATAACGTAGGATAATGATTTCATAATAATTGCAATTTATAGCATTGCATTGAAGAAAATGATTTTTATTGCCGGGTCATGAGGTGTCCAAAGCGAGTGGGTGCATACCACTTTGAAGAAAACACTTTTCAGCCATACTATACCAAATAACCCCCGTTTGAGTTGGGATTGGCCAGACGGTAAAGCTCTATACAGGCTCTGTTGCATATATTTACTTAGGCTAATTTGTTCCTTCTGAATATGTCCCATTGGAAGTTCGAACATCTCCTCTCGGTTATGCCCACATGGGCTCTGCTTACTTGAGATAGGTTTTATTGTAATCTGATTTATTTGGTCACATTAATGAAACTAGAGGTTTTATGATAAGTTAAAGACAATTTATTTGGTTACACATTAGATTATATATACACGTCATTTATCAAATTAACAAAATGGCATTGATTATTTCCTTTTCTTTTATACATTTCATGATATTTTCATCTTTTTTAATATAAAATATACCTATGAAAAGTATTATTATGTCTTGAGATACTAGCTTTCTAATAATGAAATATGGGTATCTATGTGTATGATAATGATTTGAATATTAATTTTAAGAGAAAAATTATATATATACTATATATATATATATATATATATATATATATATATATATATATATATATATATATACTATATATATATATATACTTTTAATGTGTTTAAAAGACAAGTGATGATAGAACTAAAAGTTATTTAATTATTTAACATCAAGTAGAACTTTATAAAACATTATTATTTTAATTGTCATTATTATCATTATATACGTGGCGCCTGCGATCGGGGGTCCGTTGACAACTTAGCGTTGGCAGGAATACTACGTGGATGTGTCGAGTAATGACATCAGCCTGTCGTGTCCCATTTTCCGAGACGCTGATTTAGCAAAAGTCGGATTTAATTAAGCTTTGTATGGGAGCTCTACACAAAAATACAACATGTACAATTACATGTATGATGATATTATACAACGACCACCAGGGTCCACATACGAGTAAATGGCCACTTAGGGCCCATATATCCATACTCAAACACTTATAAGCACATACTATAAAACCATAGTCCATAAGAGTTTAAATTACATCACTCTTATACAAATAAATACAACCCATATATATTTACAAAATATATATCAAATCCACAATCTGGCTTTCTTCTCAATCCCGGCTTTTAAGGAGCGTCATCCACTAATAACTGTCCTACACCTTAAATATGGTCCCACTACAGGGTGAGCAAAGCCAGTGTGATAAATCTCCTACGAGGTACTCCCGGCCTAAGTGCACGATACAGTAATTCGCACAATCAAACACACATCCAAGTCTGACATACACATGTCTACGAGATGTCTACATGCCATGGGGTGAGATTTCGACTCACCATGGCCCATGTACCGAACCCTCATCGACTCCATTACTCAATATGTCATTGAGTAATATAACTTAGAGTCACTCAGGCCTAAATTAAGCACGCCCATGCATATGCCAAATGTGACAACCGTCATTGGTATTACCAATTACCCATGTATTGAGCCCTCACCGGCTCCATTACCTAATGAAAGTGCCAATGGGCAACAAATCCCAAGTCAATCCTGACTCCTATCACACAACTCTAAATCTATGTGATAAACATGACCATGTGTCTTCTTTGAGCAACAGAACTTTTCGGATCACCGCGGTCTCTTACCCGTGTTCGGGCTTTTCACACAGAGGGTTTAACAACCCCTTCTTGCTCTGTCCAACACCTGCGTTAATAATATTTCATACTTTAGCCATGAGTCATATGTGGACGTCATCCAAGAATGCAATTTCTACATTCATCAACACTAATGATGGTGACCATACCCATGCACACACACCCAATATGTTGTCCCTATATATGTATGTATCACTGCAAATTCTCATCATTAGTACTTCATGTCAATTTCCATGCAAATATATATTGCAAGCATATAAGTTCTATATATTTCATGCCAAGATATATAGATATCATATCAAGCATATTAGCATCATCGATCCATGAAAAAAACAAATAAATATCATTATAGCCTTCCTTAGGATAACTCATGGAAATTCATACCCAAAACAATAGCCTACAACATGCCATGCAATGGTCATATCAAACCCCGGCTATTCTCATCGACACAACCAAGTAACTGCACACTTTGTGAAAAACATATATTTTCAGCATAGTTGTGATCACCTGTCTTCCTGGGCATATGGGAAACATGTGCTCGTGGAAACTTATGAGTCTAAGAACACTGAAGCCGGGTTCGGACGTGAAGATATGGACTTAGAGTTGGAGTACCACGATCGGAAATATGACGATGTGTGTCTCATGCGCACTTGATTGACACCACTTTCGACAAGCTTGTGGACACCAATTTCCCTCCTGACATCGCGAGATAGATTCTTGACTCATTGGGCTTTCTATAGAATCTAATAACACTTGAAACAAAGTTCGAACGAAGAAGTAATAGTCGTCTAAAGTTGGAGGCAAACAAAGCAGAATGATGCTGTATCCACAGTACCGTAGCGTGTTTGACACCACCTTTGTGGCGTGCGGCCATTACTCTTGCCTTGTGAGTGATATAGGCTCCCCTTTACCCCAGTTTGTGCTATTTTCACCAAAATGGAGTCCTAGAGTGTCATTCACTTTCGTGACCAACGAGTCCCAATTTGGAGCTGCCAATTAGCCATAAACATGTACAAACCCATGAAACACATGCTTGAGGTATCGACAATTTCCGAAAACAATGATTTGGAAAACAAACCAACCCTAGGTTCATCCGAGGACGGTTCAAAATTCGTTCCAACCACCCGAAACTCAATCCAAACGAAGCTGTGCCACACAGCGGTTTCTGACAGGCAAAAAACAGTCCATTTAATGGCCACAGGATAAATTAATAAAAGTAGAATAAACCACACAATCCACTATACTTAGTCCTAACCCGAACCATGCATGGTGCTACAGTACACTCGGTCCTAACCTAGACTACATGAATGCTTGGTATAACCTGTTCGATTAGCCATTCCGGGCCCCAGATAAAAAAATCCAAACCCAGATGAACTTTAGACTGGGGTTAAACAAAATGAGAAAACCACTCTTGAAGCATAGAAAAATTCTAGAAGTCCTGGACACCTTAAACTAGAAACCTTTGATTTCCCCGAACTCTACCTTGATCAGCGAAATCTAAATGTTTGATACCGTAGTGGCCCTCGTCGAGTAGATGAACTTTAGATCTTGGCCCGACGAGATCCGACCACCCGATCTTCGTAGATCGTAGAGAGAAGCTAGAGCTTCTCTCTCCTCTCTCTCTCATTTTGGCTGCAGCAGGAAAAAATGAAGTTGAAGATTTTTTTTTCTTTCTTTTATACTTTGGACCACATTGGCCCATCAGCACTTCACATGTCACTCGGTTGTTAGGGTCAAAGTTTACGCAGACACAGTTGTTTAGTCCAGTTTCAGTTTCATCTATCTTAAATGGACATTCTTTAAATATTTGATATTTTCGAGATTTTCTAAAAATCTTGTTTAAAGGTCTACTCGACACCGGTCCTCAAAATTCATGAAAATCAAGTTATCTAAAATTCATTTGCTCGGGTGACTAGATTTCGTGAGGCGATTCCAACGGTGAGATCCGTTTGTCATCATGATCTCGAAAGAATTCCATCATTATATTTGCCATTCCTAACTAAAATTCAATTTACAAATTTTCTGGGTCTTATTCTCCTTCTCTTAAAAGAATTTTATCCTGAAATTCCTACACACAACCATATGCAATCACATGCATATGCAATAGTCATTGAATGCTACCAAATGACTAAAGAATGTACCTTCATCCTCAAATAAGAAGGGATAAAGCTGATGCGCATGGTCCTCTTTGCTCCATAATTTGCCTCCTCCACTCCTCAGTTACCGCCTTTTCATGGTTGAAATCTTGGTGCTTAATTTTGGTCTGGAGCTTCCATGATAGCCTTGGTCCCTCCTCGAGGTCCCATACGTATCAGCGGCAAGCTCAGCCTATCCCTTTACATGAGTCGGTTTGGTGTATTTCCCGAGAAACATGGAGACATGGAATACGTCGTGAACACTCAATAAACTCGACTGTAGTGTCAATCGATAAGAAACTATACCCACCCTCTCGAGTACCTCGAAGGGCCCAATATATCTCGGCGATAGCTTTCCCCACTTGCCAAACCTGACCACTCCTCTCTTAAGTGTCACCTTCAAGAAAACATGATCACCGGCTACGTCAGGTGAGAAAGCGGCGCGTATCCGTCACCTTCTCGGAGGTGATATAATCAACTCAGGACCCAGTGGTGAAGCTCACCACCTCATTCCAACAAATGGAAGTCAGCGCGGCTCCCGCCGTGATGTCTCACTTAGGGTACCATCTGTATACTCTCTTGATGCTTGTTGTTATAAAGCGCGGGCTCAGCGAAGTATCTTTGTTCATGAGATCCGGGACGCGTAACACGCGACATGTCCTCTAAAACTGTATCAGTCCTCCAGCGACACATTGTTTGTGGATGAAGCGATTAACCGTCGCCATTTGTGTCCCCATGGCTCTCTTGAGCTCTTTCAAAGTGAGTCGTAAACACGGGATCGGTCGATATAATAGACAGGTACTCCATGCTCTTGGACGATCTCTCATGCGCAACTGCGAATTCCTCAGTGTGAAGGTCATCCACTCTGACGAGGAAAATGTACCGACTTAGTAAGTAGTTCATTTTATCACCCACCGCCTCATGTCTAATTATCATTGGCAGTGAGTCATAAAATCCATCGTGATATGCTCCCACTTCCACTCAGCTACCTCTAATTGCTGAAGTAGCCCTGTTGGCCTCTGATGCTCATCCTTTATCTACTGACACGTGAGACATCGTCACACAAAATCTGACATGTCTCTTACATCCCTTTCGAAATGTCACGCGTAGATCATGATACATCTTACGTACCACACGGGTCAATGCAAACTGAGCAATGGAAGTCCCGAGGATCTCTCTCTCGACTACGCTATGGGAGACACAATTCCCTAAACCAAGACTACCATCCGTGTGAATAAGCTGACCCTAAATAAACATGCACCTTTGTACTTGGTCACTAATGAATGATATCTCTAAGTCCTACCCACCGGGACTCGATCACTTTGTATTCAATAGGGAAGGCGTAGCTCGAGCTCCCAAGCTCCTAAGCACGATCCACTTGATGCGTAAATTCAAACTATCCCACAGTCTCGAGCATCTGCCACTCCTAGGAAGCTACACTAGCCATTACTCCCTGTGACTTCCGACTGAGCGCATCAACCACCACATTTCCCTTACCCGGATGGTAAAGCAAAGTGAAGTCATAATCCTCCAGATACTCCATCCATCCGCGTTGCCTCATGTTGAGGTCTCACTATGTAAAGATATACTTGGAACTTTTGTAGTGCAGAAAATACCTGAACTACTCTGCTCTGAATAAGTGGCGTCGTATATTCCAAGGCGAAGATTACAGTTGCCAACTTAAGTATCATGTGTTTGGTAATTACCTTTCGTGGTTCTTCAAGCATCATGAACCATAAGCTACAACTTTCACTTGATGCATCAGAGCACTTCGGTCTGTCCTTGAGGCATCCACCATTCTGCGTGTACCTACATCTACTATCAGGGTGCTCGAATAGGAGATGAAGTAAGCCTCGCTTTTAATTCCTTGAATGCCTATCACTCAGTGATTCCACTCAAATTTGACCTATTTCTGTAAGCGAGCGGAGCGCTCAGGTGAAGTGCTCGGTCTAATAAAACCCTTGTCCAGCAATTCTTGCAATTGGACCTTAAGTTCTATAACTTATCTGAACATCTATGAAGTCATAGAAATGGGCGGCGTAACAAGGTGTAACTTCGATGATAAAGTCCACATCCTGTATTGGAGGTAATCCGGTAGCTCATCCGGGAAGACATCCTTATCTTGGCAAACCACCCGAGTAGACTAAAATCCAGTCTCCCTCGTCACATAGGAGTAAGGCTTGCTATCCAACCCATCAATTGTCCACTCCATCTAGAGTTGTGCATGGTCTAGGGTAAAGCATCATGCTTCTCCCTCTGAAACATAAAACAATAACGTCCTGTGTGTAGGTGGTAATCCACCTACGATCACAATGATAAGCGACTCGCATGGGTAGTCGCTCTAGTCCATCTAAGGATGACATCGAGACTTCGATATGTCCATGACCCTCGGGTCCACGGTGAGTAGAATCCTTGGATCTCTAACTCCTGATCGACATATCGATTAATCCTGCTTTAATCCCTAGGGGAGAACTCACATGTAACGGCTTTCCCACAGATTTAACCTTTAAGCCCAAAACATTCACACAAGATGCAACTATAAGCATGAATAGGATGCATCCAAATTTAAACAACACTCTTGTGAGCGAAGCGTACCACATATATCATCTTGGAGTCTGAAGCTCGATGCGATGCCACGGCGTAGACCGCCCCTTGATCCTCGTCTGGCTGAAGTCTTAGCCTCGACCTGCGACCTCGACCTCGGCCCATACCTGGCCTCTGCGGCTATATGTGCCCAGCGAAGGCGCCTGTGCAGCACAGGCGTCGCGATCCCTACGGCCGTCTTTGGGTGAAGGAACAAAGCGTAATCCTCTCTGTCTCCACCGTTATTGAGACTCTGATCCCATGATTACGGGATCCTTGCTTGGTGTGCAATGGTAGCATGTCATGCGCACGTACATTCAGCCCTAACTTCGACCTTGGCATGATAGCGGCCCCGTCCCTGAAATTAGATGCAGGCGAAGTCTTACGCGCTTCTTCTTGAAAGCTGAAGATTGATTCTCCTTCCTCTTAGCACTAGCATCCATGCCCTAGATGCTTCGTGTGTCGTCTATTTCTCTTTCAATGTGCGAAGTTGTCCACGACCATGAGTCCCCTCACTCCCGTATGTCGGAGGACGATGAAACCCACCAGGTTCTTATCCCTCCACATTGCAGATTGCCGCGAGTCGGGTGTAATTAGTGGCGGCGGCGCTCTTATGCTGATGATGTCATTCTGGCGCCTATGGCCTCTCCCCAAGGCACAGTAGGTGAATACAGTGGTGGTTGACTATTTTCCCGTGGATGACCTCTACATTCGCGCCCTAAACTTGCCATCCACATAAGTTAAGATGTAATAGAGTTATCAAATTTCTATCTCAGTCTAAGTAGTAGTGCACACGCCAACCACTAATAGACTTTAACATCATGAACTACACCGTTCATCCCTTTTTCCTTAGTGGTGCATCTTTTGAACACTAATACCTATCGGTTCACAGACTATCATGTTCATTTGTTTTAGAACCCCTAAGGTTATGTTTTCTAACCACTAGTGTTCCATATACAATCTATCATGTATGTGCACATGCAAATCACCACACACATATCACCCTTTGACATGTTAAGCACAAAACACATGACACCGCAATGATGCATGATCTGGAGCCCGTATCGACCCTGGGGGTACTGCGTGTACCTAGACTCTTGATACCTAGGCGGGGATGAGCTAATATCAGGATATGCTTGTGGATACCCATTCGATCTCCCAAAGGTAATGGATTTACCTAAGCTATGATACAGTGTGAGTGCCCCCCCGAATCTGAGGGTCAGGTGTGACGGTGACCGATTGGAATACTTTCATTGGATGTCGAGTAACCAGACACCACACCATCGTATCCTTTCCAGACCCGTGATTTGCGAAAATCGAATGAGTCTCCTTTATGCGGGAGATATACCCAAAATACAACTGTACAATTACATGGCAACATAGCTGATATTATGCGATCACAGGGTCCACATCTGATAAAAAATGGCCTACATTATGGCCCATTATCCATACTTTCGAACATATAAGCATGAAATTTATAAAACCATAGTCCATAAGAGTTTAATTATCCTTTCTTATACAAATAAATACAACCCATATATATTTACAAAATATATATCAAAACGTAATCCAGAAGCTTTCTTCTTAATCCGACCTACAAGGGCGTAGTGCTAATGTTGTCCTACACGAATGTGGTCCCCTGGCCAGGAGGTAAGCAAAGCCCAATAGTATTAATCTCTCACAAAGGTTGCTCCCCGCCTAAGTGCACATGAAATGGTGTACAATCAAACACACATCCAGAAGTCTGACATACACATGTCTACGAAATGTCTCTGAGCCATGAATGAGATTAGGCTTGCATTGCCCCATGTCTGAGACCCTGTTGAGTAATATAACCCAAGTCACTCACCGACTCGTCTCACATATGCATATGCCAAATGTGACAAGTCAGCAGTACGATGACCTATGTATCGAGCCCTCCTTTGGGATCCATTACCTAATGGGGTGCGATGGGTAACAAATCCCGAAATCCGATCCAGGCTCTCTATCCTGCGACCACCGAAGTACATGTGATAAACATGATCGTTGTCTTCTTTGGAAAACAAAACTTTTCGGATCACACCGCGAGTCTCTTACACCCATGTTCCAATCTTTTCATTTAAGGGGGTTAACGGTCCCCTTCTTGCTCCACCCAACACACGTTAATTATATTTCACTTTATGCTTTAGCAATTGAGTCGTTTATTGGAGCGTCATCAAAGTGCGAACTCAACGCCCATTCATCAACAACGATGATGGATGACCATACCCATGCACACACCCAATATGTTGATGTCCCTATGCATGTATCACGATGCTAGTATCCTTTACCAAATTCTCTCATCGAGTTGTACTCCATGTCAATTTCCATGCAAACATATTGCAAGCATATAAGTTACATATATTTCATGTTGATATATAAATATCATATCAGCATATTAGCATCCATCAATCCATGACTAAACAAATAATGTCATATAACCTTTCTTAGGCTAACTCATGGCAATTCATACCCAATACAATAGCATACAACATGCCATGCAATGGTCATGTCAAAAACACAGCTATTCTAAATACACCTGACAGTAACGCATACTTGAGAGTGCGAAACATAGATTTTCGGCATAGTTGTGATCACCCACTACCTTCCACGAGGCACATGGAAAGAATCTTGACTCAATGGGCTTTCCATAGAGTTCAATAACACCCAAAAGCGGAGTTCAGATCACGAAAGATATATATGGTCGTCAGAAGTTGAGTTTTTCATCGAAATATGACCACTGTGTCCCATATGCACACTTGGTACAAACACCAACTTTCAGCAAGGTTGTGGTCACCAATTGCCCTCCACATTCATAGTGTAACACCCCGAAATATACTCTACTTGAGTTTCGGACTTGTTTAGGAGTATATTAAAGCTAAATGGAATTTTCGTAAATAAAGCGAAGTCCAGAAATGAATATTAGAGAGACAGACAATTAGTCATTTACCAACGAGGGACATGGAAGCATAAAACCATAAGTTTATATGCGATATGGAATTTGAGAAAAATGAAATGTAAATGAGAAGAGAAGTTATGGGATTCAAGGCAATTAGAGAAAGATGAAATAGAAATTGGAATGATTGGAAGGATTTAATTGCAAGAATTGAGAAAAGTAACTTAAAAATGCAAAGGCCAAACATGGCCTTAACTCAAAGTGGATTTAGACCAAATTTGGTCTCCCGAATAAGAAAATCGTGAGAGGGGAGAGAGAAGAGAAGGGGAGAAGAAGAAGGCTGAGGAAGAGGAAGAAGAAGAAGAGAAGCGAGATAAAAAGGTATGGAACTTTGGATTTTGGTATGGAACTATGAACTCTTGTATGGTGTATCTGATTGCATGATGAGTAGCTTGCCCCAGGCCTAGGGTTTGATAAAAGTTAAATCCCAGCGTGGGTTTCTTGTTGAGTACAGTTTCTTTCTAGGGTTTTGATAAGTTCATCCCCAACCCAAAAGATTAGTGAGAGTAAGGTGGGTAAAACTGATAGCCTGAAAAATATGGAATCCTCGCTTTGAGGTTGGATTCATGGTTTAATTGCAAAAGTAAAGGAGTTTGGGTTAGACAAACCCTAACAAAATTTTTGTATTTGGTATGTGTATGGGTTATGACCCATATTAGAATTGTTTTTGGGAGAAAATCATGAATGGTTTTGATGAAAGATATGTATTGAATGATAATTTGAGTAGAAAATAGATTATAAGATGAATTTGGAGTGGTCTTAACGTGTTTATGGAGTATTGGGTTGATTTGGGTATCAACATATGGAAAAATGGGAGAAAAACTCACATTACGGGCATTTTGGTGACATGTCACCCAGATTTTAGAACTGTGCCGGTACACCTCGGAACTAGGAACACATGCAGGTACATGTGCGACAGGTGCGACACACCTGCTATTTTGATCGATTTTCGTATTTAACCCATGCTGCTCATTTCTTATCGATTTGAGTGGATTCAGTGTCTAATTAAACTAGACTAGGAATAAACATCCGAAATAAAATTTACCTTCAAATTCCTGATGATTCTATGTGGCCCAAAAAATTTACTCAAAGTGGGACGTATTTAAGCCAAATTTACAGTTACATTTTGAGCATAGAGTAGTCCGGGTTGTTTAAGACATAACTCGAGTTTCGGTGCTCCGATTTAGGTGATTCCAATTGGAGAAAGCCGCCTTTATAGCTTTAAAAGGAGTACGAAACGAGTGTCAAATATGGTTAAGACACTGGAAAATGAGTATTACAAACTGTCCCGAGTGTCATCGGTAGAATTGACTAGTTGGCATGAAAATGCCCACGCTTTAGTTTGGATGGTCAGATTGGAATGATTCGAATTTCTAAGTAAAGTAGATTCGTAGAGGAATAGAACACATGAATGAGGTGTGATTTCACTTAGACATCATACTTTACAATGCAGAAGTGCCATGTGTAATAGGCATGAAACAAAGGAAAATATAGAAAATTCAGCAATAATATAAATGTGTTCATGAAACATGAATGTGATATGGAAAATGAAAGCAAATGAAACATGAATATGAATATGATAGGTAATTTGTAGTGAAACCTTAATATGGATTTAAGTTATATATTATTATTATCACATATAACGAGGAAAGTATTCAACAAATGATAGAAATATATGAATGAGTATACGTGAATGAATAGATGAATGAGTATACATGAATGAGTATACGTGAATGAGTATATGAGCAGTATACATAAATGAGTATGCGTGAGATAGTATATGAAATAAGTACATAGATTGAGTATATCTTTGAAAAGATAATACGAAAGTGAAGTGGAATTGAAATGTGATTATATTCGGTTATGAATGCTATTTGTAGAAATATATATATAAGTATATATATATTGATTTGAATTATTTGTTATTCGAAATGTTTGTCACACATATGCATGGGTGCATAATGACTGAACTATAAAGCGAAATTCTTTGCATAAAAGTAAGCTGATTTGAAATGTATCATTGAATGGCCAGACATAGTAAGAGTTACCAGCTAAATTACCGTCCTTGAAGGTAGCAATGTGTTAAATGCGGGAAATCACATTACTCTTGAATGACAAACGAGACGAGTTAATAATGAATACATCATGAATGTCAATTCTATAGTCAAAGTGAATCATCTTGTTAAATGAGACATCCCACATTGCTCTTGAATGACAAACGAGACGAGTTCAACAAGCGAATCTGTCATGAATGTCAATTCGATAGTCAAAGTGAATCATCTTGTTAAATGCGAGAAATCCCGCATTGCTGCGAATGACAAACAAACATGATTCAACAAGGCCCAGATACATGCGTGAATGTCAATTCTATAGTCAAAGTGAATCTCTTTGTTAAATGCGAAATCACATTGCTCTTGAATGACAAGCAGACGAGGATTGACAAGAATACGTGTGGATATCGATTCATAGTTAAAGTGAATCATACTATTAAATGCGGGAAATCACGTTAACTCTTGAATGATAAGCGAGGACAAGATTGACAAGCTGAATGCATGCGTGAATGTCGATTTCTATAGCCATATGTGAGATGTTGATATTGAATCGAGAATCCACATTACTAATGAATGACAAACAAGGCCCGAGATTCACGATTGAATGCATGCGAGATGTCGACTTCTATAGCTATGTGAAATCATGAGCGAAGAGTGAAAAATGACATTAAAAATTGTATTTGTTTAAGTATCTGTTACATTACATAGACATTATATAAAGGCATTATTTTGTAAATGCATTTTGTTAAATGTGAATGTTATGGGTCTTTTGAATTTGTAAGTGTTTATGGGATTGCCCGAAATGAAGTGCTTTAGCGTATTAAAGGTCCCCAAATGGAATACTTGTAGCAAAATGTTTTGGGAAGATAATAGTGCTGAAAATGTCGGAGTAAGCGGGGCTCCGACTTGGATCATGACGGGTCGATAGAGGATTCGGTGTGACACTTTGAAAATGAAATTTAATAAAGCGATAACTAAAAGAATTAAGCGGGCATCCCGGATCATGAAATGTAATTGCTAAAGGGTTGATTAATGGCTTAGTAGTGATAATGATAAGAGTCTAATATGTATTGTTATTAGTATGATTTGACCATGTATGAATTTGATATGACTTGATGCATTCGGGTTACATTGTAGATGTATAAGTTTGTTTTGAATATGATCGACATGCCATACATGTAGAAGATATGAATTGAAACTTGTAAGACATGACACATGGATGTGATCTGGCCAAGTGAAAATGATATGGAATCTAAAAGGGATAAAATCTACATGTATAATATGATATGAGTTAGAAGTCACACAACAATAGGCTTTGTTAATTGCAGAAGAAGTAAATGTAAAAGATAGTAGCGACAATTATTGTTATTAATTAGATTCGCATCATATGTTCATAGCGTAAAGGCTTGCTTGCAGGTGTTGATTCGTGTAGGTATTGAAGGAGATAAAAGGCGGGACAATTTCCACACCGGCCCGATACGGGCCATCTCAGAGATAGGTGCTCACTAGCATTGTTTCCGCGATCTCTGATGTTTGTATTAAACATAAATATGTATAAGTGTTTGTATAAGTAAATGGGACTTAGTATATGTGTATAGATTTTGATGGACACCACTCCGGTGGTAGTTCTTTTGTATATGTAAATGATTTTTGTTATTCTGGTGTTTGTATACCACAGTATAAGTTATTTACGGAAAAAAAACAAGCAAAGAGTACCAGATGCAGTCTCGCTCCAAAACCGGTTCGGATCATGTCTGGTCGGGCCAGGGAATCGAGGGCATGACATATGGATAGATTCTTGACTCGATGGGCTTTATGGGAGTCGAGAACACCCGAAACGGAGTTCGGACAAGAAGAAGTATGTCGTAGAAGTTGGAAGCAAACAAAATAGGAAATGATGCTGTAGCCACCATAGCAGCCATAGCGTGTTGTGCCGCATTTATGTGGCGTAGGCGGTAACCTATATATTCTGTGTTCTTTGCCTGTAAGTAGCTTGGGGCTCCCACTTTCACCCCTTGTTTTGTCTTTATTTTCACGAAAATCATCATGAAGTGTCCCGTTCACGAGCTGACCAACGGAGTCGATTTGGAGCGCCAGGTGTAGCCATAAACATGACCTGAAAACCCACCTCAAACACATTTCCAAGGTATGACGATTTAGAAACAGCGATTTCGAAAACAAACCAACCTTAGGTTAAATCAGGACGATTCAGAAAACCATTTCAACCACTCAGCTTCAGTCCCAATGTGGGAAAGCGTGTCACCTGGCCGTTCTGACTAAGCCAAACAGTTCATTTAATGGCCCATTGAAATTAATAAAAGTGGGAGAATAAACCCACAATCCACTATACTCAGTTCTAACCCGGACTACACTGTGAATAACACGATACACTCAGTCCTAACTTGACTACATAGTATAACACAATCGATTATACATTTCGGAATTGATAAAAAATCCAAATCATTGAATGGACTTTAGATGGGAATTAAACCAAATAGGAGAAAACTCCTACCTCTTGAAGCGTAGAAAAAATTCTAGGAAGTCCCATGGACACTCCCTAAACCCGAAACCTTTGATTTCCCAAACTCTTCGCGTGAATCCTGGACGAAATCTCGTGGTTTTGATACCCACGCGTAGCCCTTATCGAGTAGATGAACTTTAGATCTTGGCCCAGGTCAGGCCACTGATCTCAGTAGATGCGTAGAGAAGCTGGAAACCTGCCATCCCCTCTCTCATTTTGGGCGGCGGGAAAAAATGAAGTGGAAGATTTTTCTTCACTTTTATACTTTGGACAGCACTTGGCACATGTGCCACATGTCACTCGATTGTTCCAAGTCGTTCTGCCTGCCATGTGATTTATTTCGTCAGGTTTCAGTTCCATCATCTTAAATGGACATTCTTTAAATATTGATATTTTCCAAGATTTTCTAAAAATCTTGTTTTGGGAATCCCTTTCATTTCGTATGTAGAGATCGTGAAAATCCGATTGTCTCGGAATTCAATGAAATTAGCCCGGGTGACTAGATTTTGCGAAACGATTCCAACGGTGAAGTCTGTTTCGTCATCCAAGATCTAGAAAGAATTTCAGCAAAATTACCATTTTGTCTTTCCTAGCAAAAATTCAAATTTCTATATTTTTCCCGGGTCTTACAATATGAACTATTATAGTAGCTAATACGATAACATTATATGATAAAGAATATCAAAATAAGGTCGAGACCATTTAGCGTTATATATGGAACAACCACCAAAGTATGTAGTTATAATATGTTTTGTTCTTTTTAGTGGTAGACAACAGTCATATTTAAAACATTTTTTTATGAAAAAAACAAGTCATATTTAAAACAATAAATTAGAGGTGATATTTCATAAGATTAATTTGAAGCACATCATAATTTTACAAGTCAATAATATGAGTTATTCTAATGAAATTAACAACAATTATAGGTTAACGGGATGGATTATTTAAAGAAACAAAATATTAATTCATGATTTTGACGGATCAAACCTACTTTTGCATTAAAATAAAAATTAGGTTTTCAATTATTGTAAAAATTATATAAATCATATCCATCAATACGAACTCCTCCCCACTCCTTATCTTGCTGTCTTTTGAAGCGTTAGGCAGCTCTCTTGCACAGGCTAGCTAGATATATTGGACGAATCTATTTCACTTTAAATTCACTTCGTTTATTTTTAATCATTATAAATAATAATTTCAGACTACCCCTGAGACTTATTCTACCATATGCATTTTCTTAAAGTTTTGAAAAAATTATTCATTATATATTTACAAGTAATATTTCAACGCTCATTAATTTTCAAAATTTAAATTACTTAAAATTTTCAAAGTTTATTTTAGATATTATTCTTTTACTTTAAAAGTATTTTTTAATTTTCAATAATATAATTCAACAACACAAAATCATTTTCTTAACATATACATTTTTTTTTCTTTTTTGGATTTTTTTTTTACATCTATTAACTTTTGTTAGGTTTGAAATTATTCATATCTTCATTCCAAGAGTTCTACAAGAAGATAGAGCCTTCAAAGTTTGAGATTGGTGAAGATTTGAAGAATTAGAGTGAAGTCCTTGGTAGTATCGGGGAAGTAGTTTAGACCACATCTTTGTAGGAAAATGCAAGATATGGAAAGTCTGGACTAGAAGCTGATTAGCTATGGGACGCACGTAGTCTGCTACCTAAGAGGCTAAGGTTGTAAAACCCAAGTAAATTTGAATTTTTCAGAAAAATGGCAAAACGGTAAATTGTGAAAATAGTACAAGTTGAAAAACCTGGAAATTTTACGGGTCTCGATGTAAGCAGATATCGCAGTTAGTTTGTCTCATAAAATCTAGTTACAGGCCCGAATTTCGTCGAATTGACAGTCAAAAATTTTCACATTTTTGGGGCAACGGGTCTTTTATTAAAGCAAAAATTAGATTTTGAAAATCTTGAAAAATTGAAGTAATGATTTAAAGAAATTCATTTAAGATAATTTGAACCCAGGCAGGACGAAATAAATTGTTTGAATAGCAATTTGGAGATTAAAGAGGGTGTGATTGTGATGTGGCGCGTGTTAGAAAGTATAAAGGGAAAAAATTAGATATTTTTTTCACAAAAATATCTTCAATTTTGTTGGAGGAAGCGTTGGGAGGAAAATAAATCCAAACTTCTCTCTTTAATTTTGGAGTTTCATGCAATAGAAGTCATCGAACCAAGTAAGTTCATCGCCTCGGCAGAGGGCTACCGTAGGCACCCGGAGGGATTTCGAGACCAAGAGGAGGAGATTTGAGGAGATTTGGGGGAAATCAAGTTTTCGGGTTTATGAGGTGTTCTCGAGACCTCCTAGTTATACTACGTTTCAAGAGGTAGTGATTCTTCCTACTTTGGTTTTATTCCTACTTTTGGGCTAATTTTGGGATAGATTGTGGGATGGTTTTATGCCGTGTTTATGTCATGTTTGGTGGCCTCAATCAAGGGTATTTATTGATGAAAAGAACTATTCTCGGGGCAGTTCGAGTCAAAATAGCATGTACTAGAAGCCCGCGGGCTCTACGGCGCATATGCTTCGCGAGTTTAGCACAATTCTTAGCGTGGAAGCCACTCTGTTGCGCGTGGGTACGGGCTTGAAATTCGGCTCTCGGGTGCATTTATAGCGTAGCCCTACACACTTTTAAGCCTACAACATTTGAACGATCATATCTTTCTCATTTGAACTCCGATTCGTACGTTCTTGGACTTTATGGAAAGATCCTTGAGTCTAGAATCTGACCATATGATGGTGAATGGAATTTGGGGCTCACATATTTGCTGAAAATTTGATTTTTGCACCAAGTGTACTAATTGCTTGGTTGTGTGTTAATGTGATGAAATTTGATATGTGTGGTCTAATATATTGACATTGGTGTATGTTTATTTGATAATTATATGCATATTGATGTTATTATCCATGATACATGGTGAAATGTATGGTTTATAGTGTCCATGCGTGCGAATGGCCATTACATGAAGCGATTGTGAGTGTGTCATTCTTGAACATAGAATGACAAGTTGTGTATTTGATGTTGATATATCGTGCATGATGTATTGACATGAATGAAATGAAGTATAGGAAGTCATATGCGGGTGATGTGATTGTCCATGACACCGGTGAGTGGTGTGGATTATATCGTATGGCGTTCATTACGTGGCATGATATAACATGCAATGACGCATTGCATTACATATGCACGAGGACATCGCATTGAATGAGTGTAGTGCATAGTTATAATCCAACAAGCTGTGTTTGGTGGTTGATTAGGTGGGCTGGGAGTACCATTAGACTGACCTACAACGAGTACTTACATTTGTAACACATAAAAGTAAATATATGCTGAGTAATATAGCGGGGGTTAGATACCCCCTCGGGTGAAGACCGTATTTGTTGTTATCACCCGAATTCAACGGTGAAAGCCCTTGAAAATGTATAGGCGTGCAAATGTCGATCACCTTATTATGATGCAAAATTAGCTACTCGAAAACCATAGGTTTTGTAAAGTAAAATGATAATTGAAAGTGTAACATCCAAAAGCTTTTGATTTATAAACAAATGAATTTTGTTTCGAAATTATCGTGGATGTCATCTAGAATGGCGTTATCACACTGGACATCGCGATGTGGTAGTTGATGAGAACCAGGTATAATGAGGTCGATAATGACTTGGTACATGATGCATAGGTGAGTGTCATCTCATTTCATGACATGACATGTAGGATTCCATTTAGAATTGGCATATTCTTCATTGGAATGTTGGTGTGAAATGCTGTGAAAACATTGCATGTACACTTAGGTGGGAAGTAGCCTCTGTAGGGAGTTTACTCTACTAGGCGTGGCTCACCCTTTATGGGAAAATATTTGAGGTGCAAAATTTGCTGGTGGAGCCGGCTAGCTCATTCGAGAGCCACAAATTGTGAAGAAAGCCGGATTGTGGCTTTACAAAAATCTTTTTGTAAACTTTATGTGCAAACTAGTTTTGCCACGTATTTATTATGCAAAGAGGGTTGTAATTAAACATATGGGTTGTTTTAATTATAATCTTGCAAGTTTTAAACGAAAATGGATAAATGGACCCGGAGTGGTCATTTAGTTGTTAAATTGTGGATCTCCTTAAATGGGACACATGGTGTGGTATCAGGTCACCTGATATCCATGAGTCTTCCACAGGTTGACGATTGGTCAACGGGACCCCCGGATTTTGGGGGTGTCACAAAGGTACTTAAGGAATAAGTAACCTATGGGTTTGAGATCATTCGAGCAAGCGGATAAAGATCAAATCAAGATCATTTAGGAAAATGAATAATGATCAAATCAAGAAGATCGGACCATCTAAGCTATCAAATCAGAATTTGAATTAAATAAGGATTCCATTATGAAGAGGATACTTGAGCATCAAGTTTCTTATTTCTGCATGATAGCTTAAAGGAAAGTTTGGGTAATTCAAGGTAGGTTTGGAGTCATATTATGAGAATGATCCAACCTTATTTAGTCGTCCATAACCGAATATACAAGGCTATATATTTGGGTTTTCAGAAGATGCTCAACACAAATTTCATGATCAGATCTTGAAAAGTGGCGAAGTCGAATGTGTTGAGGGAGTGCGGAGGGCAGATACTCTATTGAGGTATTGCACATTAAAAGCCTTTTACGTTTAGTGAAAGATGATGATTCCTATATTCTTCATTTTATTTTGATGTATTGTGGGTTATGAGTGTGTGATGCTGTAGAGAGGAATAGAGGGAGTTCATTCTGAATTCCACTAGGAGTAATTAGGTTTTTCAAGAAGGGTCGAGGGTAGAGAGAGAATCTCATGCCACGTAAGGCCAATTGTAGCCTTCATCCCGGATAGCAGTGGAAATCCTTGCGTTTGGGGCACAGTATATATTGGACATAAGCAGGTTGTTGAGCAACGTAAAAATTGTGTATGCCTTTACTCTATTGCAAAATATATCGCATCTATTTTGCACACACTAAATCTCACAGGGGAGTTCAAACACACAGTAGTATAGTCTGAACGTACAAAATCACAATCCGAACATTAAGGACTATGACTTGGAACGGATTCTTATATCTGTCAACTTTTTCATTACATCAATGTAGTAATTTGTACCCATGGAGACTCGTCCCTTTCCTGAGCCCCGTCCAACCCTTAACCACTAAGTCAAGCCTCATTGCAACCTTTACAACTTAAAGATAATTTTACAGAACCAAAGTTAACTTAAACGTTGCAACCTTTAAAACCAATAGAAAAGCGATACCAATTGATGACTTCCTTTAAAGAAGAGTACATGATCAAAAGTGGGTTTTCTTTCTTCTAGGTCAAGTTCCATATCACATTAGACTTTTGACTTTGGGTATGATTTTTTTACTTTTAAGTGAGCTAGGAATCAATGGCAGATATGCAGATATTCCATATTCACAAAATGGAAAAGGGGGGTAGTCTTTATGATTCCCAGGAATTTCCCCTGACACGTTGATGATTCTCAATTTGATTGGTTGCAAGTGAGAAACCATCAAGAAAGAAAAGGATAGAACATTTATGTGAATAGTAAATGATAAGTTTGAAAAATAAGGCTCATGACCCACATCATGCCGAGAAAGTGATATTGAGTACGAGGTATAAGTTAAACCCGAGGGAGGAGCTTGCTGATAGAGCTACTCGGGCCTTTCTAAACCAACCTCTAGCTTTTTGGGACGGCCAGAAAGGTCCAACAGCCAGACCCAGGTAATTGGTAAGTCTCCCCGAAGGGATGGGAAGCAGAATAAATCGATAATATATTGAAAATCACCAAATCTATGTCAATAAGGAAGGAAGAACTATCTCAAGTAAACTACTCTTTCTATATCACATGCACTAATCAGAGTATAATTTATAATAGAAATATTCCATCCAATGGGAAGGACTCCCTTATCACCATCGGCCAGGTTGAACATCTCTTATAAATACAAGGCTACGGCGATTGAAGGTGCGAACACCGCACTCTTAGACGCATACTCATATGCAACACATTCGCCCCTGCAAGCGGTCTCTCTTCTCTCGAAAGAAGCGACTTAGGCGTAATCGGGCCTGCAGACCTGATACCTTAGGCCACTTCTTCTTTGTTCTTGCGGAGGAGTCACTACGTCGAACTGTAGTCAGCGGTGCAACGATCACATCACCATTGAGGGCGATCAGGGCGCTGCATCGACCCACAAACAGTAGGGTCGGCGGCGACCCCCGTACTCCGATGATTCAGGTTGAAAAAAGGCATCATCCGGTTATTGCCGATCACGCTAGGAGCAGCAGTTCCTTCTCATCTCAAGGTGATTTCGATTCTGCGATGGTATCGACGGAACATAAGCGGGGCAAGCCAATCCGCTGGGATGCGGGATCGCCAGACAGCGCGGACATCGAGACCTCGCAGGGCGGTAGAAGCGTCTGGTCGTCTGAATGAGTGGGGAAACGCCGCCTCATCAATCAGCACGATGAAGAGTTGAGACAACTTACGGGAGCGGATGCAACATCCACGGGAGACCTGGCAGGACCCGGGAAGGTCCATAACATTCCCAGTGAGGAGCAACACGGTCACGACATTCAGATCTGAAGCGAGCGAGTCCATGAGGCGGTGCATGGTTGCGATTATTCGTGGGACGATGTGCCGGGTTGCGAACGACGCCGCCTGATCGGCGGGTGTAATCGCCGGGCCTCGAGATTGGGGTCTGCAGAGCTCGATCGATTATAGGGTGGTTCAAGGTGTCGATTACTGCGGATACCTGGGTGTGCCGATGCTAATGGGTTCGCGCTTTGTTCAGTGAGTGAGTGTAAGTTGGGCTGTTGATGGAATCAAGATCGTCAATCCCTCAATGCCCAAAGTCGGGTGGGTTTGCAGGTTCCGGATTGATGATCCCTGTGCTGCTCAGCCAGTGCCTGGTTTAATAAATTCCACCTTCTTGATCCTCTTCGTCGGAGAACTATCCATTGCGTTCGTCTCCACTTCATTGGAGCAGGGCGTCTGAGCCGAGTTACCATCTATTGGCCGTCAAGCGGGCTCGCGAAAGTACGAAGTCTATGTGCAGATTAAACGAGTCCACACGAAGATGAACATACTGATGAAAAATTACCAATCACTTTGCATTCATTCTTTGGGTTAGGAGTCAATCGAAGGATCGATGTTTTCCATCTCAAAAAACCCTCAAACGGCATGGTAGAGGTGCTCAAGCGAAGTACAAACGGCGAAGCCCTTACATGCCCCAGAAAGGAGGCTCGTCTGCCCGTAAAGAGAGAGTGGGACCGGATAAGCGACGGGGATGAAGCCAGACAAAGCGTTCGTGAAACATCCCAGAAGAAAGATGGAGAGCGATCCCCCAGGCGTGGAAACCTCGGGGATCGAATGCGCGGGTCATGCCAATTCAAAAAGACGGCGACATTATTACGCCTGTTGGTTCCACCCCCTAAACCTCGGTGTCACGAGTCTGCCTGAAGTGCGAACGAGCAATTCACGAGGTGTGACTCAAATGAAGTCAAACCCGCGCGAGAAACTGACACCAAGTATTGCGAGTTCCATAGGGACTATGGACATCGCACGAGCTGTATACGCCCAAGAGAAATAAAGTACTTAATACGGCGGATACCTCCGTGTTTCATATCGGAGGGTCGGGCCGAATCAAACCCGAAGCCAGGCCCGGCTGACAATCGTGCCTCGGGGAGACGGCGACTCGGCCTGACAACCCCTTGTTGAAATCCATGTGTCTGGGAGGATTCGCATGAAGAGTAGAAGAGTCTAGACCGACTCGGAAGGTATCTAGCGCTAGCATCTGGACAGCGGAAATAGGGGAAATACAAAGCGTGTCAAATTAACGTGTTTCGACCGCGTCCGTCACATTCTCGACTCGAATCACGGAGGGATGCCAACACCTGGCGACCTTTGGTAGTTCGCGCAATTCTGGCCAACAAAACAATTCATAGGGTTCTAGTTGATAACGGGAGTTCGGCGCTACGCCATCTTTGCGTCGATAGCCGATAAAATGGGCATTGGGAGAGAAAAGTTGGAGCCCGTCAAAACACATCTGCGGGGATTTTATGGAGAAAAGGTGTTACCTTTGGGCTCCAGTCAGCGTGCTTCGCCTGGGAGAGCCCGCGCGGCGACGACAACGCAGATTTCTCATTGTAGACGCCCCATCAGCCTATAACATGTTGTTAGGAAGACCCTCTCTTAACGCAATAAGAGCCATCCCCTCCGCATACCACATGATAATCAAATTCCCAACCATACACGGAGTAGGGATGGTCAGGAGATCAGCGGGTGGCGGGGGAATGCTACATAGCCTCGGCCCAGACGGCGTTGTTAACATGGATGTGGGCCCGGGCTTGACATGTGGCGAGTGCTCACCCGACAGGAGCCCTCGGAAGAGCGAGGCAGTATGTTTGGATAATGACCGGAGCGTCTCGCCTATATCGACCGAGCTAGCGGAAGACCTCGAAAGCCTGTACTCGGTTTTGAGGCGAGCGAGAGGAAGCGTCTTTGCAGACGAGGCGGATATGGGAGAAATTTATTTCCCGGTAATCACTCATAGGCTAAACACCAGCCCGTCTTTTAAACAGATCAAGCAAGCGAAGGAGCTTAGCGCGGAAAAGACAAAAAGCCATCGACGGGAGGTGGCAAACTCACTCCCGGGCGGGAGAGCGTCGGGAGGTCGAATATCACAGATGATTTGGCTAATGTCGTGCTGATCAAAAGAAAATGGCAAGTAACGCTACGCTATGGAAGCTTCACATACATAAATAAAGCATGCTGAGCGGCTTCCCTTTGCGAGAGATCGACCTCGCCATTAGAGCTCTGTGGTAGGCCATGAACTACCAGTTTCATGGGTACTTCTCATTTACAACCAGATTAGCATGGACCCAGAAGACCAAGAAAAGACCTCATTCATCACAGCACAGGGAACCTATTGTTATCGCGTGATGCCATTCGGTTCAAGAGCGGAGCCACTATCGGAGGTTAGTGGGCGAATGTTCCGAGAAAGCGAGATAGGCGCAGCGGTGGGGTATACATGAAGACATCTTGGAAAAATCCACAGCGGCCAGGCCTCCACATGTACGTCTCCACTTAGGCGTTTCAAATCCTAAGAGATTCTGACATGAAGCTAAATCCGACCAGGTGTTGCCTTCGTTGTCGGATTCACGGGTTTCTTATTAAAACAACTGGGAATTGAAGCGAGCCCGAGACAAGATAAAGCGATTCTTTCGACATCACCGTCGCCTTAATTTATAAAGGAAGTCTTTGGCGCTGACGGGAAGGATTACGGCTTTAAGCTAGGTTCATATCGAGCAAGTGATAGAATTACTGACCTTTCTTCAAAGTCGAAGAAGGCCTTCCGATCAGGATCTGAGTGTGAAGGCGCATTGGCATTAAAACATACACGAGTTCTCGCATTCTAGTAAATCTATTGAAGGGGAACTCCTCACTCTATATTTAGCCGTATCAGACTTCTCAACCAGCGGTACCGTCGGAGACCGAGGCGGGTCTGACACCCGGTTTACTGTGTGAGGCTGCGGAGGGAGGCGGAAGAGAGGTACGAGGATGGAAAAATTATCTTGTGTTTGTGCTTACTTAACTCGGAAGCTCCGCCCCTATTTCCAGGCTCATACCATAGAAGTCCCAACAGAATATCCGATGAAGCAAGTTTTGCACAAACCAGAAGTCTCCGGAAGGCTGATGAAGTGGGCCATTAGAAATTTGAGCGAGTTGGATATCGAATCTGGCCATGCGATAAAAGGACGGTCTGTGACTTCGATCATGGAATTCCACCCCAGACGAGACAGCCGGACCACTCTCAGAAGGGCGACCTCCCAATTTTGGAAACTCTGTGGGTGACCTCGAATGCGCGAGGAGCGGACGAGGTCTTATCCCCAACTTTCCCGGGGAAAGATAGACATTGAGTGCGCACTTTCAGTTGGGTTTCCATCTTGACAATGGAAGCGAGAGTATGAGGCGTGAGGCCTCAACATCGCCCATTAGCGTCAAACCAGCTAGGGTCTACAATGACTCCCGGTACGGTGGTCGGACAAATAGAAGATGCACTTACGAGGCCAAAGTGAGGATGATTTATGCCTCCGAAAGGTTCGGGACATATTAAAGAAATTTGTGGTTCGGGTTAAGCATGTCCCCCGGAGGCGGAGAACTCCGGCCGATGCCTTGGCAAAGCTAGCTGACCTCACGGAAGATACCGAGTCGACACTGTCGAGCCACAGGCGGAACCCTCAATAGATTACTTCACTAAGTGGGCGGGTGGAGCCCCTTAGCCGGTCTGAGGAGCGGAATATCATAATTTCGTGTGGCGAGGCCATCGCATATGCGGGTTTGGCATTCCAAGAGCCTTGGTATCAGACAGCGGAGAAACAGGTTCGACAAGCGCCACTCGGTTGGAACGCCACTCAGTTTGGGCAGCCGCTCACTGTTGGAGCATGCTCGGCTAGAATGCCGCCATGGCCGCGACGCCGGGGAGCCAGAAAGCTCACTTTGTGAGCTCATCTATACATACGAGGCCCTTGGCTGCCTCGAGTCAGACCAGCTCAGGCTAGAACGCCACTTGGATGGAACGCCACTCGGCTGGAATGCCACACTCGGCTGGAACGCCACCAAGGCCACAGCGCCACTCAGCTGGAACTCCACTCGGGTACAGCGGCTACACTCGACTCACTAGCGTGCTTGGAATTTGGAATGCGGCTCAGGTGACCACTCAATTTGGGCTCGGTGGGATACAAGACCCCTGGCGCCCGGGGAGCGAGCAACTCCTTTGGCCAGGCTCATCTACTGCAATGCAGGCCACGGCGCCTCGAGAGTCAGGTAGCTGTTTCTGGCCAGTACTTAAGTTTGGGCAGCCACTCATTTGGAATCTGCGAGGCTATGGCCTTCGGGGCGACGGCTCACTTTGATGGGCTCATCCTACTGCCACGGAGCCATCTTTGCCTCGGGGAGTCGGACCAGCTCATTCATTGCCACTTTCGGTACGGAGCGCCACTCGGTGGAATGCCACTTTCATTTGGAGCCCGCTCAGTTTGGGCGCCACTCGGTGGGGCATGCACTCGAATTTGACATCCTCGGCTAGAATGCCACAGACCACGTGTGGGGGCCCGAGCGTTCCTTTGGCAGGCTCATCTATGCCACAGGGCCCACCATTTGCCCTCAGTCGGACAGCTCAGGCTACATTGCCCACTCGGTGGAGGCAGCTCGGTGCAGGCATGCTGTTTGGGCAGCCCTCGAGAAAAGCGACGCCACTTTCGGGCAGGGCGCCCTTTCGGTGGAGCGCCTCAGCGCGGCGCGGGAGCCCAGCGACTCACTTTGACAAGTTGAGTCTCTCCTGGAGCGGTCACGCTACGTAAGAAACCCGTCTACCGATTCGAGACGGCTTCACGGCCAGTAGACGGTAACTCACGTAGGCGAACACGCAGCGGTTCGCGGTGGTGGTTCGGGTGGCCAGGCCAATGTTGCGTGACGACTCTGGCGATTCATGGACGACTCACCGCTTGGCCCCATTACGCGGTGGCGAGCTCTTCACAAAGTACACATGAGCGAACCGCGCCCGGCGATTCGCGGTGGCAGTTACATGGGCCAGGCTCGCCCCATTTGTTCACATTGGCGAGCTGCGCGAAAACAAGTCATGGAATCAAGGAATCAATCTGACTCATGCGGAAGTCGGCCCGATGGAGGCGGCCCGCGTGGCGAGCTGCGAAATGGTCATCTGACGAAAATCGATTCGGCACATGCAAGGCGGTCGGCGGGCGACATTTCCGGTTTGTGAGCTCGCTATCTGAGCCTTATAGCTGGAATCGGTCGACTGTCCGCAAATTAGCCTGAAGCCTCGGCAGTTCGACGACATTTGCTCGGCTTCGGACCCTCAATCCAGGACCATACAATTTATGAAGAAAGAAAATACTACGGTGAGGATCGGGCGGTAAAGAATAAATATTTATTAGAAGAGGCTACATATGTCTCGGGCCCGGGCCGCGAGAAGCGGTGTCACGTAAAGAAAAATATAAAGTCGATATCAAGCGGCGATAGTCTGAAACCTAGAGGCGTGTGGGAAGACGGACGATGAGGCGAGCGCGGGGAGTATCCGGTTCTGAGAATAATTCGCGAGAGAAGATCCCTCTGCCTCCCTCGTCGCTTAGGAGATCGAAGTTGAAGTGCAGTGCGGTTTGGCGTTATGACAGCCTGGCTGAAAGCAAGCCACCCGGAAGGCCGCGAGTAGCGGCGGTCCCTCGATCTTCTAATGACATCATCCTTTGGCTTGACGAATGTTTTGGCGTGAAGATCCCAGCATGTCGCGACACCTCCTGCATTCGGCCCGCTCATGAATTCTGACCTCGGAGGCCTCATGATGGCCGTGTCGCGGCTACGGCCTCGGGGCCTCGCCACGAGCCATGGCTAAGCTGCGCTACTTTATCACCACCCAGTCCTGCATTGGGCGCACGCGACTCTTCTTGAGACTCACGCAGCTTGCCCCGGGATGTGGCGAGCTCATCCTAACTCCTCCAGGCTCATGCCCAGGAAGGCGCAGCCGTCCGGGTCTCGATCACATCATTCCCGATTACCTTCATCATTTGATACGAACCTTAGAGCTCGCCTTGGCCGTAGCCAAGGCGCCGAACTTCATCCTCTCTACTTTCCGCCCGAGTACGGCCAGGCTCGGTATGCTTTGTCGATTTAAGCCTCTCCACCTCTTCGGTGTCTGCTGCGCCCGTTCTTCGCAGCTCAGTCCAGCTGAAGAAAATTCGCCATATATAAATCCGGGCTGATTTTCACATGCTTTTACCGTTTAGTTTGGCCTTATCGGCCCGAACCTTAATCAGTATTTGCCGCACATCAAGCATGGTGACATCTAACACGGGATCAACACAGCTTGAACCTCTGGGATCACAGGGGACTTAAAAACGGCCACGAAGGGATAAAGCGAGCCTCGCTAAAGCGGCCTTCGATACCCAAGGTGAGGAATCCTTAGGGCGGACAAAGTGCGCCTACTTGCTTGAGGTTCAGCGTTGAAGGCAAAAGAGTCCTCATCTTCGCCCGACTTTTGACTCGGTTATTCTCTTGAAACTCTTCCCGCCGCCCGAGGTAGCTGCCTCGGCCAGTTCAGGCAGTATTAGGCATAACCGCCAGCGGTTTGCTCGGCGACTCCATCGGAAAATTTTTGCCTTCTGTGAGGCTTAGAAAGGGGCGGAGGCTCGTGACCACGGGGAGCCTCGGCCGCGAGGCAAGCTGCGCTCGCTCCCGGCTTCCAGACGGAGAGTCGGAGACGCCCCCGATCTGAACCTTGGCCAAGCCGTGCGTCGTCTGATGGAACTTGGTCTTCCGTTTCGCACTCAGGGGCTTAGAGACGGTGCCCCGGTTGGGCCCGAATCCTCTCCCACAGTAAGTGGTACAGTGAAAGCCTAAGGGACTCCGCGGTGGAAGGAGAGAGCGAGGGCCTCGAAGCTGATGGGCGTCGGACCTCAATTGGATGAACTAGGAATGTCGATTTTATCATTTCATATAAGAACTGACGGGACATTAGATGCTTGTAATTACGACATTATCTTGACATTAAGGTCAAGTCGAGCACACAGGAGCGTGAGAATAATGCAAATCGAAGTATTCATCAACCTTCACCTGAGTTATCACAGAAATAGATCAACACTCACAAAGATTATCAAGGGTGGTCTAAGCCACCGGAACGCCCAGAGTGTCGTCCTTGTCGGAAGGATTATATTCCCAGTTACGACCGCTCACAAAGAAACAACGTCCCTTCCACGACCTATGGGAAGAAGGAGAGAGGTCGAGAGATCGTGAAGGAGCTCAGGGCTTTGGAGAATAAAGGAAGCCCTCGGTGGTCTCCTTTAGTCCTAAAAGATAGAGGAAGCGAGCCACACTAGGATTCGAGCCCTCTGTCCCTAAAAGGCGATAGGCCCACGAAATACCAGCGATTAGGAGCGAGGTTGGGAAGGACGGGCAGTGAAGTGTTGTGAACCCGCTTTTTCATGAAGGGGTGCGAGTGGAAAACGAAGACCATTATCAAAGGTGACCTCAAAGAATATACCATCCCAGGCACGGAAGCTACATAAAAAGTCAAGACGTCAGGGGTCCATACTAGGGCGCGGTCGATAACTTTGTGAGTAACCCCATATGAAGGGCAGGCTTTGCTAGGTCCACAGTCCACCGGCTTATGTTGAATGGCTGGTTAAAGATGTCAAGCCCCTCGGGATATTTGATAAGGTTTATTTTCCCTTTATCCTTATCAAAGGAAGAGGAGCGCCCTAGGAACATTCGGGGTTCAGCCACGGCGAAAGGCGGGAAGCATCTAGCCGTCGAGCGGCAACAGCGAAGAGTCATCGCCAATACGTAAGAAGCGACCGGACCCATAATAAAACAAGATAAAGAAAGCGAAATCCAATCAGAATTTAACCCTAGCGCTACCGTCAGTATCCAATTGAAAAATGGCAAAAAGTAGAGCCTTGGTAGTCGGAGAATAAAGACGGAAGAGATCTGAAAATGCCGGGAAAGACTCTACAAAGGAATGACAGGGAATTTGCAGCCCGAATAAAGTACGAGATCGCGGAAGAGGTTGAAGAACCCGGAGAAGCCTGGGACGAGGAGTCTGAGAAAGTGAAGAAGCGAAGAGAGTGGAAACGGCGTGAAAATCGAGTCATCATTATCCACAAGACATATGGCGTGACTAAGCCTTAACCGCTGACTGGCGGACCACGTGGAAGTTTTAGATAAGAGAAGCGTTCTGACCCTTGCCCACGTACCGCAGTACGAGGCACGGGAGGCAAGCGATAGGGTTTGAAAAATAAGGCTCATGAGCCCGCATCGGGTGAAGAAGTGCCCGGTGGAAACGCGAAGGCCCACTAGTTAAACCCGAGGGAAGGAAACGCGGTGAGCACTCGGGCCTTTACAAAACCCGACCTCTAGCCTTTTGGGACTGACCCGAAAGGTCCAACTTATTTGGGCCCAAGCCAATTATGGTAAAAGTCTCCCGAAGGGATGGGAAGCAGGAATAAATCGATAATATATTACGAAATCCTTGAATCTCATCAATAAGGAGAAGACTATCTCCAGAGTAAGCTGCTCTTCCCATATCTGTACCGTCAGATATGGACTACTAATAAAATATCCATCGATGGGAAGGACTCTTATCGTATATCAATGGTTGAACATCTACTATAAATCTGAGAAGTACCCAGTTGAAGATGCGAACACCACGCGTGTAAGCGCATACTCATATACAACGTGCTTCCCTCTAAGCGAGTCTCTCTTTTCTCTCGAGAGAAAGGCCGGCAGGCATCGGACGACCGCGGGCACCGGCCCCTGTAGGCCCACACTTCTTGCATTGCTTTGCGGAGGGCGTCAGCTGCGTGCAGACTGTGATCATAGTCTTGTGATCCTGTCTCGTGGGTGATCCAGGACGCTTGCATCTAGCCCCTGAGCAATGGGGTCAGTAGGCTTTGCACGCTCCAGTGATTCAGGTTGAAAAGGCATAGTGATGGCTTCTGAACATAACATGGGCCCTATTATTTACTCTTCATGCTTTCCCTTTTTGTGCTCCACTCATAATCAAAATTTAGATTAAGGTTATGTTTGGTTATTAGAATGTATTAAGGAAAGAAAAATGATGATTTGATTAAAAGACCTTTGAAAACTAAATTTGAAAATCTAACTCTTCATCCAGGTTTTGTCATTATTTTGATAAATGTATCACCATTATTTTATTGTTGAAATAATCATTTCTTATAAAGATGTAAATATATAAGATGATAAAGGACATTTTGTCTAAAGAGTTTTTTAAGCATGGTAATGAGTTTAAATTTGCAAAATTTTGATTATTTAACTAAATATTTCAAGAAAAATGTTAAGGTATTTTATACATTTTTTATATTGAAAATTTTAAAATTAAATATAATAATTTTTTTGTGAAACTAATACATTTTTAAATTACTTATGTTTATATCAACGAGTCAAAATAAAAGAAAATGAGTTTGAGTATTAAATAAAAATTATTATTTTGTGTTCTCTTTTCTTTTCTTTTTAAGCTTTTTTTCTTTATTTTCTTTCCTTGTATAAACAGATATTAAATAAAAGAGAGGATAGAAGAGCTGTATCTCACCGTGGAGCTTCTTCAGGCCCAAATAGCAGTGAAGAAGTCAATCCATCTCGTTTCATCAAACCCTCGGAAACTAAGGTTTATATAGAGATAGATGATGATGCTACATTGTGTAACATTATTAGGTAATCATTGGTGCAATATATAGGGTGGTGCAATGTCGCAAGGATAGTGAGGTGGGTATCATAGCTTCTCTTTTCCTTTTCTTGAAAAAAATATCAAATACTGAAATATATATTTATTTTTAATGTATTTACGGAAAACAATAGGCAATGGTTCAACATAACTTAGTTGTTTGGGTTTGGAACAGTGACGGAGCAAGCAAGTGCCCCATATGCCCCTGAAATTTTGAAAAAAAAAACCCATTAGGAATTGAACACAAGTGACCAAATTTATTAGAAACCACACTGCAAATTACCTCAAAGTAAGTTATCCTGAATTTATTTTATAGATTCGCCACTATTTAGGAACTTTCAGAAACTCAAACATTAATCTTTCCAATATATATATATATATATATATATATATATATATATATATATATATATATATATATTTCATTTTCAATATTCTAGTTAACTAGTTAGTTCAATGTAATGGAATAATAACTTCATAAAATTTATAAATTTACCAATGAAGAAATCTTTGTTGAATTATTATTTATTATTAATAAGATTTAAGATTTATTTTATTAATTGAGAATAAATTAGGAGTTTCTATTACAGATTAAAGATAAATTATGTAGTCACATTGCTTACCATATAAAGAACTATTACTTTTGTTAATCAAATTAACTAAATGGCATTGGGGGATTTTATTTTTTTTGCTTATTTATTCTAAAAGCTTTAAATCATATAGTTTAGGAGTGTTTACTGATAAATATCAAATCTAATAACGTATATCTTGTGGGATATAGTTGTATTTATTTAGATAACAATTTAAAGGTGAAAAGTAGGAATGAATCAAAATAAGAATATATTGTTTCAAGATATTTTAGAAAAATATCAGTCACTTGAATGTTTCTAAATTAATTTGACAGTAATTGTAAATTATCCTTGAGAAATGATATATTCAAAATTATGGCTTATAATAGAAAAACATCAAA